>JAZGTJ010007281.1:0-23170 GCA_036877575.1 Botia almorhae
TTAGCCACCTCTGAGTTCCTTCATTGTGGCTAAGAGGTTTGGCCTGTTAGAGTTCATGTATAATGCATAAGGGCACTTCAGTGCATTTACTTAACACTTCTTTCTGAGGTCCAGAAGCTCCTTCAGACTCTTCATCAGAGAGACATTGAGTTATCCTCATGAAGGACCTCATCACTAGTGATGTTGCTGATTCTACAAATGACAGATGCCATGGGTTAAGAAAACATAGAGAAAAATATATAAATAAGGTGCTTTTGGTGCATTTAAATAAATGATTAATGTGCAGACAACCTTAAGAGTAAACCGGTAAGATAATCTTAATGTAATGAACTCTAAGAGTATAAATATATCAGTAAGCTCTTGTACATTCAGAAAGACATTATATTAATGCATTTTATCAGCCCAAGAAAGACAGCAACAAATAAACAGAACTAAATTCAGTGGTCTAATACAGTTTTTTAGCAGCATTTTCTTATATTGTAATTAAAATGTGCTTTAATATAGAATGTCACAGCTGGGCAAATATTAGATACTATAATACTGATAATGAAAGTTAAAACCATATCACTGTTAACAGTTGTAATATATATAGTGTATTTAATATTGTAGTGAGTAAAAGTGATAGAATTTCCTGATTTCACTATAAAAAACAAAAATATAAAGAAACATTTATTTTAGATCTTAAAATTCTAAGAATTTGTATAGTCCACAATAAAAGGTGTTAAAACATAAGGAACAAGAGAGACTTGATAAAACATGCTTGGATCTCCTTGACATCTCCATCTGATATAGATGAGATGGGATACTTTATAGGACTACCAACCACTGCAGCTATTTAAATGGAACTCTGGGATGGACAGCTGAGTGATAGTGTAACATCATAATCTTCTGAAATTTTTGTTTCAGTGACCGAGACAGTGGAAGATAAATGTGTGGAAATGGGTGTGTTTGCACAGATGAAGAGACCATCATTCATGGTTAAATACAAATTGCCAGCGTTTTGACTGACAGGTTGTTTTTGTTGGACTTGAGAAGCACCACGTGAGCAAAAGCTATATTTCCATTCCAAACTCCAAACACAGACAACAGTGCTTGTTCAATATATGAGCACACTTTTCTTGAAACAAATTAAATGTCATTCATCTGAGAGAACATTCTGTCTTCAGTCTCCAGGGACAGGGGATCGTGGGGCTCTGCCTTACCTTCTAAGGCTCTTTGTTGACTTACCTTCTAAAAACGAAAGGTATAAATCTCCACACAGTTGACCTTTAACCTCTGGCCACTTCCTACCGCTCTTCATCTTTCCATTTTTATAACACTTAGGAGTTTCCAAACCCTCCATCTTCTCCTCATCATCTTTGGCTTGCCTACTCTTGCTGCTTGGTCCTACTCATGGTCCAGGTGGGACCTCCTGCATGCTTTCAAGCAGACTGTTCGTTCATCCAGGCAGAAAATGGAAAGTTGGGAGAAGGACAGGAAATGGAAGGGGAGCTGACTTTATTCTCACACTCTTTAGTGCTGAAAAGCTGCACCCTGGGGGGCAGTGTCAAACGATCTCTGACGCTTCATTCCCTCTGTACACAGGAACCCTCTCTAACCAGGGAGGAACTCTGAACTGCAGAGCTCAGACTGTAAAGTGTGTTCTTGAGAGAAGATCTTATGTGTATAGTGAAAGCCAGAAGTCCTCATGTGTTAGCATATAGGAGACCTTTGATGATGATCAAGAGAGAAATTGTTACATATCTTCCATATTCCATACAAGTTCCATATTCAAAAGTCAGTGTCTGAGAATCAAACTCATATGGATATGCTTTCTAGTTCATTTTCAAGTCATTACGTTCCTTTTGACAAGCAAAGTATTGTGAATTTAGTCTTAATATAGTTTTAATAATATGTTCTGAGCCCTGTTTTTGTGAACACTGGCTTAATATTATATACATAACTAGGACTGTACCAACATCCTTGATTGTTTAGAATCACTTCTACTACATTTTCATAACATTCATGTTTATTGTAAAGTGTAGCTGCACCTCGCCTTGTTGTGATTCCATAGAAAAAGCTCTACACGAGGCACATTGAAGGTACAATAATTAAAAGCTTATAGCATTGGGGGCACTGAAGGTGCTAAGGGACCTAAATGTCACACTTGGCTTGCACTGTTAATTGCAAATTACTGGCAAAATGATCAAAACACATGTTTCCAAAGAAAAAGCTCAAAATGGCAAAAGTATTAAAAAATTCTCACGCTTGTTTTCTCACACAGAAGGCTTTCTTGTATTCTTAAGTGTAGAATTGTTTATTTGTGATTTAATGCATTTAATGATTTTTAAAAAAGTTTTAAAAAGTATCAAATAGTGCCTTGAAAGTTATATCATGTATAAAAATAGACTAATATGATATTTATGATATTTATATATGACATATATCAAACATATTTTCATCTGATAATGTTGCTATTCCATGGTACTGTCAAGTACCTTTTTGCAAAGGTACCCAGATTAATACCCAGAATCTCAACCATTAGTTTCCATTTAAAAATGTCTTAGTTAACTAAACACAGCTAACTGGTACAAGTTACAAGTGGAGTTTATTGTCATTTCAGCCATATACAAGTACACAGTGAAACGAGACAACGTTTCTCCAGAAACAAGGTGCTTCATAATGCATTCAGCAGAAGTCTGTTACATGTCTACATCTACACATATTTTTATCAATGCCTGAATCTATCATGTCACTGTTGTTTAGTTCTATTAGGAGTTCAGTGTCAGGGCAACGCTTGCTAAATGCTGAAGAGCAGTACAGTCAATCCTGATGGTGGAACAGTCAGAAGAGTAAATGTTTGAGGGAAGTTACAAACACAATCTAGACAGCTGTGTGGAGTTGCAGAGCACTAGCTGTGGCAGTGTATGTGTGTCTGCTTGGCTTGTTTTTCAGGCCAGTACCACAGAGAGAGAGAGCTCTTTAAACTATGCATTTCCCCGTCCCACTGAGAGTGGCATATTCTTTCCCATCACTTCCACTTCATTACTCCCTCACCAGCCATGTATTATTCACCCACATTCAATCCAACCTCCTCTGGGACCAATGTTAGCTGAAAAACGTTTTTAGCCTCTTTAACTATCTAAAGTCTCTTCGCTCACTCTGTCGTGTTAGATAGATAGATAGATAGATAGATAGATAGATAGATAGATAGATAGATAGATAGTTAGATAGATAGATACAATATGTGTACAAAATAGAAAATTAAAAATGAAATTGCGGTATATATATATACATTCATTCAGCTTACATTTATTTGGATTATGTATTCATAATATATATATTATGAATACATAATCCAAATAAATGTAAGCTGATGAATGAATAAACAAACAAACAATCGCATAATTTTGCAGTGTTGATAGTTTCTGACACTATTAAGTATATCTATGAAAATCTACCTAGATTTCTGTAATAAAAAATAAAAAATAATGTAGTGATAAATAAAGTGGAAATATCAGACGCTGGTTTGAAGTGCCACCGTCTGGCCAGACTGGGTAATGCATAGGGCAACATATTTGAGGGCGTTTTAATAAATTGTCCATACTTTGATGTTACTGCCTCTAAAACATAAATTATTATTAGCATATTCAGTTGTTTAAATCCTGAACAAATATGCATGCCAAAAGAAAAACTATATTTATAAATAATAATCATTATCATCACAAAGGAAATATACACAAAGTACATTAAAGAGTGTGGATTCAGTCCATATACAATATATGAAAGAACTTTCATTGTGTGTGTGGTCGAGGACACTTCGTTGTAGTTTTCCACAAAATTTTCCCAAGAAATCTGATCAATTTGACAAAACCTCCCTGTTTAAACATTTTATAAATTCAACACATAATTTCTCTATTTGGGGTAAAATTATGGTCTATGGTATATATATGTAAAAACACACACATATATAGCACCCAAAGTGCAAAAAAACATTTGAAATGTAATTCTTTATATTTTTATATTAGCATATTGTCATATTAGCATAACTTACCTAAAATATTTGTTTTGTAATTTTATTTTGTAAAATCAGTTCTATTGAATTTACATTCAGCTCTTGTGAATCCAAAATTGCTGTACAGAGTAAACAGTAAGTAGTTCAGCAGTAGCTAAAGAAAGGCTAAATGTGTTATTAAAAGTTTGCAAAAACTTATTGTTGTGTTAATTTATGTCAAGAATGCAGCAACAATGACAAATAATCTTCAGTCTATGTACAGATGCAATTTCATAACAAGGAACTTTTAAAGTAATTTTAAGCACTGTGACATTATGCAAGCGCCGTACATATATGTGCCACCTAGACCCCCCAGACGCAGACCACCAAGACTGGAAAACCTTCTCAAGCTATGGCACCCACATGCACTCTCAATTATTGAACCTCAATTTGTTCATCCCTTTCTTTACTGATGGAGTATCCATGACACTAATGATTCTCAAGTGATTTCAACATGTAACGGACAGCTTGTCAGCACACCATTCGATCCCTGTGACGCTTTCAGACCGCCCAGTCATGCATCTGTTAGCTCACGATAAGAAGAAAGGCCTGCAACCTCGTAGCGCTGTTGATAACCAAAGCGTTCTGCAGAGCTTTGTCATTTTTAAACGCGGTACTGAGTCATTGATTGGTGGATAAATTACCTGGTGTTTGCCCATTGACCTCCCTCAGAGACTGACAGCAGCCAATACCACTTCACTTGTCTCCCAGGAGGGTACTACTGGGAGGGGTCTTCTGGGAATGGTGATATCTATGGTGTCTTATGCATTTCAGCTCTACAGCGCAGAGGAAATGAGGCCAAAGGAAACAGGACACCTGCCAACTGTTTATGTGACCAGTGTCTGAGCTGGTTGCAAGCTGGCCGAGGTTAAAATGGTTCCTTTGAGTCAATTACATAAAGCACTGACTGGGGAAGAATATGTAAAAAAGATACAATGCCACTTTAGTTACTGCTTCATGCTTTTCAGCCCAATTTTAAGGCATATGCTTGCATGTATCATTGCTAAGAAAACAATCCCATGTTGCAATGCTTCATGTGAAAAAATACATTCAAGATAGTGGAAAAAGGGAGAGTGCTACTTTTAATTTCATCTTGATTATAAACTTTGTTCTGAAAATAAATGATCCAAGATATGTGGTATATAAAATCCATATTGAGAACCTTAGGAGATTAAATTGTACTTGTATTGACTACATTACATTTTTAAAATTGTTAGTATTGTTTTAGTATTTTAAATAAAGGTGGACTCTTTTACCCAGTAGATGATATGTGTTTTTATCCAATTTTATCCATTTATCCATTTTAGTGTAATGCAAAGTTAGCTTAGCACTTTGCTAATACCAAAGTCTATTGAAGTCCATTGTGAGTAGACTATCCAGTGCTCCCTTAGGCAGTAGACAGCAAGGTTACTTACTATATATACTCAGTCTTTCTCTTACTGGGTGTATCATTATCATTCAAGCTAACCAATCACATCATCTGAGTTTCTGGCATTAAATAATGTCTAAAAAGGCATTATCATAGCAAATCCTTTTAATAATAAGGATGATAAACACACGCTGGCTCACTAAGCTTTGTGACGATTTCCACACAAATGGACATATTGACAGGCGTGAGATAATTCCCACCCTCTATTTGTAATGAGCAGAATAATGGCTAGTTCAAACACCGCAGCCAAACAGATGAGCAGCGATTACATTAAAGCACAATCCCATTAGTCTCTCTTTAATAAATGACCTATTCCTGTACAGCAAGAGGGAGGGGGGGAGCTGACTCGACTGTGCCCATCTTCTGCTGTGGGGGCAGAGCTTAATAAAATGGTCTTTTGTGCGCTTGGTTGAACTCATTTGATTTTTTCTTCCCCCTGCAGACTTCCTGTATCCTGTGATAAGTCCTCAAACCACTGAAGCCCATAATGACTCCATTACCGAGACCCCAGCTAGCTTGTGCGTGTGTGTGTGAGACAGAGAGGTTGAAATACATCGTGTGTGTTTATGTGTGTGCATCACATTATCAAATGTAATAATTTTGCAGTCAGGCTGGTAATTAGGTTAATATTGGCTGACACGATAGCATACGCACACAAACACACCTCCCATACAAATTATATTTACGCTGATACCTATATTTAAATGTATACATTCTCGCATGCTGTCGAGAACATACTCAATTAAATATGCTTACGTAAATAATTGTCTAGTAATTATGCTAAGGAGAAGTCAACATCTACTGTACTGAAAGACACAGAAGGTCAATTGGTTGGTAACTTTGTTTTTGCCTCCTGAAGCATGAAATATGCAAGTGCAAACACTTCCAAACACGCACGTGTGTGTGTGTGTGTGTGTGTGTGATAATGAATTCATCAAGGTCCTCTCTACCATTGATTTGTCACCACCAACCTTGTTTCATGCGATTGCAATTAACACACAGTGTGGAAATGCTGCAGCCTAAGGGACAAATCCATACTGAATTTCAGATCCATCAAACTGGAATGACACTTAATGTCTATCAGGCGTTTACATTACCACTGAACACTAAAACACTAAAATTACCTAGAAAATGTATCATCTACAAAATAGCCAAACGTTTATCAGTGTATTTTAATTGCAGGACAAAAAAGTCATAACAGCTTCTCATTATCCATCATAAGATACTGTATTATACTATAATATCAGTGTTCTTGTAACTATATGTAAAATTACTGATTTTTCAAAAGAAAGCAACTACACTATAAAAGACACCAAAGTTTATTATTTGCATTTGCAAAATATTTTAACTTCAGCCAGTTAATATACTGGCCTGGCTTAAGGCCATTTTTGGTTGCAACATAGTAATGATAATACAGAAAGTGTGGCAATTATCAGCATTTTACTTGATCAGTATAGCTAAATCTCTGCTCAAAGACCAGTAGGTATTACAATTAGTATTTCTATAGTAAAAACATAGTAAATTGTTATATATAATTATTTCTTTCATTCTCTCAGAAACATCTCATTGATGTTTAAATACTGCCTAAATTAAGCCCCATGTCATGTGAGTTCAGCTTTACATCCACAGAACTAAAAAGATATTTTGATTTCTCACCACTACAAGGGTTTAGCATTCCTAGAGAAATTCGAGAAGGACCACAAACACTCAACCACATGCTGCAAACACAGGGAACAAGGATTAGTATTTGGCTAGTCTTGTTAGCCTCTAATGTGTTTGTTTGCTTTTGTTTGTTGGTTTTTTTACTTTCTTTGGCACCTAATTCTTGCAACTTGATTGGTCTGTGTGTCACAGCGAAGATGGATTGCTCACGCAAACAAACAAACAACTAAGGTGAAATCAAAAGTGCACTGCGGGACCAAGGCGAACTCTCTAAGGCCTCAGCAGGACTGTCTATGCTGATTTATAAGGGAAGGAGTAATAAACGCTCATTTAAACAGCCCAGCCTGACAACAGACACTGCAGTGCTATCTTCTCAAGCATGACACTTGGCTTTAAGTAACAAGACTCATATTGGGGTAATTGTATCATCCTCTTCAGAGGCCCGGGGCCACATTAAGGGGTCATAAATCAACTACAGGCCTCTGTTTGACATCGCTATCAGGGGGTTCCTGTGTACTCTAAACAAGTCAGGACAAAGCCATTATTCTGAATGGGGATGTTGTGGCTGTCATGTTTAATAGTGAAAATATACAATGACTAAAGTAAAGGCTTATCAGTTCATGAGGACTGTAGAGTGTCATCCTATGGGAGCTCTATGTTGTTTTCTATTAAATGACTGCAGTTATTTTGTTAAATCTGTGCATTTTGAGCTCTTTCAGCAAATAAAACAGAACTACAGAACTACAAATAATTTGTGTCTATGAGAAAAATGAAGGAACAAATGTATCTTTGTGGATAGTTGGTTCTGAAATTATACACAAGTGCACTGGTGTGCTTTGTAACATAAAAATGTCTGATCTCTGAAGCTGTGGGCAACGTCAATGAGTTCCGCTGTTCTCTCAACAATTTCGCCAAGAATAACAGCCCGTCCTGACTTGAAAGGATTTCCTTTTGCCTTTTAGACTGAAATCCTTTTCACCTTGCTTGAATAAAAAGACAACCATGAAATTGATAAGTCAAATCACAGCTAAGACAACAAACTCTCTGCCAGAGTCAATTCAGGGCAGCCACTTCAACTCCTCAGCAGAGCTTAGTAGAGCAGGAATAAAAAACCTCAGTGGGGTCATAGATTCAAAGCAGGTTCCTCCTAAAGGCTCACAGGTAAAAATCTCCTAAGGCTATTTAGTTTTCAAACAAACCTGTCCCCCCTCAGTCTCACAGCAGGTCTGTGGTATCCAAACATGTCTTCATTTACGCACTGTATGTTAGTGTGTTTGAGAAATACCCCTTTGGAAAGGACATCTCAAATACACCATTATTATCGCTTCGTCAACTCTTATTCAGTGTTTTCCCGACCTCTCACCTTGGGCTATGGCAACAGAGAGAAAAATGTCCGTCTTGATTGACAGGACTGAGAAAAGCCGGCTCCTCCCCTCTCCTCCAATAGGCATTTCAAACACTTTGTGGCACAATGAAGGTTTGGGTGTAATGGATCAATGAGGGGATGATGACTGTCAAAAGAACACATACTCCTCACACAAACCTGATTATCTCAGCGTGACGGAGGCCAAGGGGAGAAGCAGGGGGGCCTCAGTGAGGTCATCCCCCCTGCCGGGCACCTCCATTTGGGCTACCGTGCAACACGAGGACCAGGCTGTCAGGCCTTGCCCTCTCCCAACCAGCAGGGGCCATATACCAAACCTATTCATACGAGCAGGGGCAATTCTCCATCCACCGCGGCTCGGTATAGTTGGGGGATGGAGGGCACAGCCATTGTTGAGAAGACCCACCACTCTGCACATCTTAACAACCAACACTTCCCCTAAATGTTGCGAAACACACCCGTAGAAACCCACCCCTGAAATCTCCCCTTTATGTGCCTAGTGGTGAATGTGAAGAAGGATCTGGGGTAAAAAAAGAGCAACAGGAGAGCCCCATCTCAGATAAAGCACTGGCTAATCTGCTTTCACTTGGGCTTTGGAAGCAGCAGTAGATGTTTGTTCTTAGTGCACTTCTGTTTCCAGGGCAGATATACAGTATTAGAGGCCTGCAGATTAGTCATGGGGATGCATGCATGTAGATTGGATGTTTAGGCTTCTTTTCACATGCTTTCAAAGCATGAGATCTGTTATCACAAATTTTAAAATATCAAGACACGGGTTTGAGCACATTAAGCATAAAATAATATGTGTGTTCAGTTTGATAAGTGAACTTTTTCTTAAACTATTAAAGTATGTGATTGTACTGTAAACCTGTTAAAAACCAGCTTACAGTTTTAGGTTGTACAGTAATAAGATTTCCCTAATGGTTCGATTAGGTAACATACATGTAAAAAATGTTCCAGGAACACTCAAAATGTTTAGACATTGTATTAACGTTATTGCTTGGTTATAAGAATCTAATTTAAGCATTTTTTTACTCTGTGACTTTTTAAAACGTCCACTAACTATTTAAGAATAATGTTTTTGACATATATAACATTAAAAACATTCTACAAACGTTTCTGCAATAATGTTTTAATAACATTTTGAGAACGTTAGCCAACATTCTAAGAACGTTTCCTGTTAGCAGTTTCAGCGACACTTTTCTTTGCTGTCTGTGTAGTGTGTAGTGCTACACTTCTTGATTATTTCACCATAATTAAAAGTCTGGGATTTTCAGAGACGCGTCCCAGTTGCTGTGTTAGCAACCCCAGCCTTCATCCTATAACATTACATCAGTATCATCACTATTGTGATTTGAGTCAAACCTCTTCAAAAGGATTCACAAGCCAGGAAGTTCAATAAAACAGGCAACCTTATTTAGTCAGAGATTCAGTCATCTCTGTAGAACAAAGAAAAGAAATTGACTGGATCCATCTGCTGAGAACAGGGAAACTGAGATGTACTGACCTGCCGTCTGATTGACAGCAGGGCTCATACCGTATGGATGAACTGTTAGATGGGGATTGACTGCTTTTATCTACCAGGGAAAGTGGCTGTGTGTGCCTGTAGCTTTGACTGGCAGGTGGCTGTTCTGAGTAGATACAGTACAAGTTTCCCTTGCAGGGGGTTGAGAAGACACAGGATTGGCCAAATCATCAGTTACAGGAATGATTGAAGGGTGACGGCCTCCGAAGGGTGTGTGCTCAGCTCCAGATGTAGACGCCACAAAACAAGAGAAATTAGACTGGGAGTAATCCATCAGTGTCAACAGCAGCTTTGCATTATGGAAAACAATTCAGGTATAAATCTGCTGTTCATTATTAATATACAGTATAAAATACTGTACTGGATTACTAGATAATTGTAAGATGAACTGTTTTTTTCCCTTCTGGTAAATGAAAAGAGAAAGGAAATGCTTTTGAAATGACTGCTGTTTAAAATGTATGTTTACAGAACATATAGCTCTGCTTTAGGCAATGGACATCTTGTGTCAATATCACTTTCCTAAATGGTGTTTCTTACAACAATTATGTATTCTGAACATGCCCAGATAAGCACAATGCAGTATAAGATATTTTCACCAATAAACTGATCCACTGAACTAAGCACCAGACCTTTATCATGCGGTTAATTTAAAAAAGATGCTCTGTTGACATCTCACTTCATCACTAGATAAAATGTCTGGTTCTCTTACATTACATTACAGCTTTAGAACTGTAACCCGAATCCATTAAGACAGTCTGTGTATCCTACATATTTAGAAAATCAATACACTCAAACAACAGCCTGTAATTACCTCAATTAATACTAGCAACAATCCTGTTTTTGAAAGTGGATATATTTATAGTTTGGTTTTCCCAAGATCCAGCTAATGGAAATAAAATTAACGAGAAAACTCGAAAATAATTAAGTACATTTCCCCAGGCAGAATGTACAATAGACTATAGCCACTTTCATTCCCTCAGCTGGAAGATAGAGGGCAGCCTTGTGACAAGAACAGTCAAGCAATGTGCAATTCAGCAAACGGTCCACAGTCAAACAGTATTATTAAATAATGTACCTGCAATACATGAAATTGCAAATAAGTTTGCAATTTATTGATTTATGAATTGAATTCATAAACGAATTGAATACAAACATACCCAGACAACCAAACAATTAGCAAACAAGGATTTTAGCAAACAAGTTATTTTCTAAATATATATTTTTAAAGCTGGTGATTTATTTACAATAATGTGAAACATTTTTGCTAAAAATGTATCTCATCCAGACCCGAGTCGCAGACGCCCTGCAGTGGCTGCCATTTAAACAGTGTAAATAATTGAGGACTAGCATTTGCCATCATCCCCTGCATGAGATGTGTCTATAAAAAAGCATTAGATCTTCTCTTTGAGAGGAGGAGTCTGATGTGGTAACACACTGAGATCTCCTTACTAGCAAATCGATGGAGGAGTCAATAATTGCACCTTTTCAAGCTGTTTACAATATGTGCTTTTTTTACATCCCAGGTGTAAATAATGTTTTGTAAACAATAACATGTAAACTTTATAGCACTTAAAATAATTTTTTATAGCAGTAAAAAAAAGTTTTGTTTTTCCTTAATTGTATGTTTTGCAGTTTGGTGATCATATTAAATGATTTAAAAATGTAAAAAAAAATAGAATGAATAAGTAGTTGTGAAAAAGTGAGAACTTTTCAACTTGTTTTTGTCCCTAGATAATTAAAGCTTCATGTTGGCAGGGTCCATTTCAACATATAACACCTTGCAACTATTTCTGGCACTACGTCATGTTAGCTTAACCTTGCCAAGACACCCTGCAGCTAAGCTTGCAGTTAAAACAAAACAGAATTAGGTTACAAATGTCTAACAGAGACGTGTGGGCAAACTGATACAGCAGACACCAACGGATTAGGGCCTGTTTTCATTTAATCAGGTTTTTAATAAAGTGCTGCATGTTTTGATTTTGACACGAACAAACGACCCTTCTACGGATGTTTGTGCACGAAAGCTGGTCACCTGTGCCTGGGTGAAATAACTTCCTCTCCCATGATCCTCTCTGTCGAGACTGCTGCAGGATTTTGGCATAATCACTGCAGTGCACTGCCCCTCATTACCACAACAAAGTGTTGTTAATAATCTCAAATCTGCTAGAGATTTTTAACTCTTTCTGTTTTACAAAAACTGTACGTCTTAAACTTATCATATAAGTCTTGTACTGCCTGTTAAACACTAACACATTTGAAATGTTCTTAAATAAATTCTCATAAATTACTCTTTAATTTAATTAAATTTCATTGTAATTGAATGTGTGAAGACTTCAGAGGGATTTTTCTTGCCTGTCAGACAAAAGTGAATGTCTGGCAAGAGTTAAAGCTTGTTTTAGTATATAGTATGTGTGTATATATATATATACATAAACAAGCAAATCTAGATAAAGTCTGGTCACATAAATTTAGTGAGGTAGGGGTTATAATTAAATTGCATAAACAATGCTCTAAATTGTGATAAAATCATAGTAAAACACTGTTGTACAAGCATGCCATGCAGCAGTCTATATTTAAAACAGCTTGACCATCTTATTCTTTATACACAGTCTTTCTATTTGCAGATTTGGTCCTTGACATGTAAACTAATCCTAACAGATGGCCAGTGGGTGATGTTTAGTAATATACAGGTGAACAGATGTTTGATGTCAAAGGTGTTTCTATATTGTATATTTAAGCACAGCTGTAATCAGCATCAATGAGTGATTGCATATATTTAAATATTTATATATCATGTATTTATACTTGCATATATTTGAGGTAGCCTTCATTTACATCAGTTATTTAGGTGTATTCATGCAGACAGGAGAGCAGAAGATATGTGCTAAATGTCATCACATGTGACTGTTGCTCCCTCCGGACTGTCTTGTCACACAGTCAAGACTTCTTCCTGATGTCTGTATAGAGCCGTTGAGATCAGTGCACACGTTATGAACCAGTCATCAATCTTTCATCTGCCCCTTATTTATAATTAATGCCTTCACACAGTTGGTTGTGAGGTCCATACAGGTGTGTGTGTAAGTATAACAAACAACAAGGTTATGTTGCAAAATGTGTCGCTATCGATGTTTACTATGTTGCTTTGGCAAAAACGAACACATTTCCCAGCTGTTTCTGGAGGAATAAATACAGATGAGTGTTCCCAGAATACATTACACAAGAAATAAGAAGAGACCTCTGCTTTCTCCTGGACTTTAGATGTCTTTGTGGCTCTAATGGAGGAACTTTTCTCTGATATGATTGAAGACAGAAGAGCTCTCCTGGTGCACCTCTCCCCAGCCCCCCAGGCCAGCATCTCAAAGGGAAGGAATAGATTATCCCCCACACTGAACCCCACCAACTCAGACAGCCAGTGCAAGACATTATCATGTCAAAATATGGCATCACTTAATTTCCATGGCAACCCGTGTCAGGAGATCTCTGCACTGCTTGGCAGAATTTCAACATCCTTGGCAATAAATATATGGACAATTTTATTACCTATGTAGAGAAGAAGCCAGTGTACCACAAATCATCATCAAGATTTTCAGATTGAGTTTCAGACCAATTAAAGCAGCAGTTTTTAGACGTAACATTTGTTGTAGTCAGTAATAACTGTAGAAGTACAGAGTTTGCTTCAGTTCCAGTGGGGTCAGGGCAGAGTGATTGACATAGGGATGTGTATTATTTTCACATGAGTGGATTTGCAGTGGAGGGAAGGGTTGAGGAATAATGCTTTAGAACCCTCTAATCTGGTTAGGCTAATCTCAGTCCCTACTGCTGAGCTCAGAGACACACAGGGAAGCTGGAGGAGATGCTTAGGAGCACTCAGGGGCGGGAATGTCAGATTCAGACCCTTAGGTTGAATGATACATGAATCTCAATGAACGCTACACCTGATTTATACTCACAGACTCACTAGAAATGCGTGTCACAAAATCATTTTCAATACTGTAATGTGAAACAATATATTATTTTTCAAATTGTATTTACACATGATATTGTATTTACTTATTTACTTCAAATTGCATTTACACATGGTAATAGCTGTTGACCAATAAAATGTAATAATAGTCCTAAAAACAGATTTTAATACTTCTTAAAATATAACCCAAGTTTGGATGTGTTTTTGTGAGATTCACCCATGAGGTAGATGTGTGCCTTATATTTAAGAGTTAAACCAATTAAAACTATCGCTAAGTGTATTTAAAATACAACTGAGTCTTTTCCTGTCTGCCAGGTTAAATAAGGTTGACCGTTGCCTTTCTACAGACAAAATAATCGAGTTCATATCTGCATCTATATTTACTATAGAGATATGGAAAGTAATATCAGGGAAGACAGATTGAAAAGAGTTTGATTTGGAAATGAGAGCGAGATTTTTCATTACCGTCACAGAGAACCTCGTGTGAGCCTGCCTCCATCATTTGAATGTGATTGGTTATGCACTGAAGGGAAAAAGTCCATTAGGTATGGAGCTTTCCTCTTATTTTGATTTCTTTTTAAACTTCTGAGGTCTAAACCTTGAGTTTTTGACACAGAGGAAGCTAATACACACATAAACATAAGCATATTTGTGGCAATGTTGTGTCTGTAAAGGTAGTTCCTCATATTCAAAATACAACATTTGCAAAACCTACTTAAAGTTAAACTGTTTCTTTCTTATGTTTCTGAGTTTTCATATTTCAAAAGAGATATTGGTACCAGATTGATGAAAAGTTGTTTCCAAAATAGTTTGAGCTATTGGTTTTAGGGAACATGAGTTCTTGTGTCAGTTCATCTGGCCATGGTTAGTTTGTCACAGCCTTATAATGTGATACAAGACAATTAAAATTGGACCAGAGACATGAAGGTCAAATAGTAACCAACAGGGTCATTGCCATGGCAATTATGAACAGCTGGTCTTTCCTAATGCAAAATGAAACCCAAAGTAATTGCAGCAAATGAGAAATCGTATCAGATGATCAAAGTCAAATTTATTTAAGCTTGTTACTATACGTTACGCTGCGTTTACATACTTTAATGTTAGCGCAACACTTAATCTAGCCATTACTAAATGCCATTACATAAAGCTTTAACTGCTAATAAATCTTGAGTGCAGGTTAAAACAGCACTGTCAAGAGTGCAGGTACACAAATGCTCCACTAGCAGTACTAGTGAGGAAACATACGTGTCAGAATGGGCTGAGCCACAATGTTGATATGCCACACCACACCCTTTAGCATCTGCGTCCGTTAATGAGCTGATTTCTGTACTGTTATCTAATCTCCCATGATAGACCATTAGCATCTCCAAAGAGAGAGAGAGACAGAGAGAGACTACTTTAGCTATATTAAAAGCAATTTTCTGCTATTGATGGCCACAGCCAATAGTAGGGTACCACTGACACTCTCCCACCTAAGAGTCTGTACTAATAGGTCCCTTATGGCAGCAGTATGGCGAAAAGGTAGAAGTGGAGGCAAGAGGTTAATTTGGTCCTGCCCAGGTGAACCTAGCAGTCAACCCTGGCACATTTGTCTCCACTCTCCTCTCTACTCCAAACACTTAATGATTATTAACATGCTTCAAATGCTTAAGGAGCACTGGGAGTCTCTCATACGCTCTCTCTTTTCCCCTCTCTGGTGCACTGAAGCGTGAGGGGAAATCATTATGCTAATGAGCCTGCCGCCGCTGTTTTTATTTCCCATAATCACCCTCGTCTCCGCAGCGATCTTCAGGGACGAGCGGCAGTACGCACACACACAATCGTTATGAGCTTTATAAATATTTCCCCTTTTTCTCGCCACGCTTTTTTTCAAAGGAAGAACAAAGGGGCTTGTGCGTTTCTAAGCGGTGCTGTGTCTGTGTGGGAGAGAGAGCGCGGAATGAATCGAAAGCCACCGGAGTAACTTACAGTTAGCTTTGCATCTGTCGTTTGAAGTGGCACATTTAACAGCGATACACACGCAATCAACCCAACTCTGCTGCATCTATGCTTTATTGTAGTTTTATTTATTTCATCGCTTTATTTGAGCTCATTACAGTGGCTAAACGTTTAAGAAATGTCAAAATGCCAACAGAGAAAGCGCATTTAACATTTTGCCCTAAGAACCAGCAAGTCTACAAAGCTACATTTACAAGTAGGAATGGTTCTGATGCTAGGGACAGGCTGAACCGTGTTGTTTTAAAAACAAACAAACAAAAAGAGGTTTAACAAGGTAAACATCGAAGCATGAGGGATTAGTCAGGTGTCTGTAAAACAGGTGTTGTTTCTTGAGGGTCTCAGCAGATTTGGAGACTTGAAGCTCATTTCAACAGGAACGAAAAGAAAAGGTGAATGTTTTTATTATAAATGCTTCAACATTTCTATCATTCCGAATATATCTGGATAATAGAAATGTCAGAATAATTAGTTTTGAGTCTGGAAGAGGTGCAAAACAAAGATGTGTGCTTTTAAAGGGGTTAGGACGGTAATTTTGCTTTATTAGAAAAAAGACTTAGGCAGTAAATGTGCTGAGCTCCTCACTGATTCCTAAGGTAATTTGGGCGCCTCTAGAGCTACACTAATGAGGGGATAATAGCCCCTGTGAAATGTAAATAAAACTCAAATCCCCTCAGTAAGAGAGGGGAGGGGCTAGATGGAAGGCTGGTGGGCTTTCTCTCTTTTTCCATGTATATATTCCATGTTTCATATATATCTTATGCTCCCATATATATCAGGCTTCTTACACTATTATCAGCCTGCTGAAATTTTAGGGAAGAAGGGCTGCTCAGCTGATGGTTGCCTGGGAATTTTATTGGTTGCCCTGAAAATTTTTATGCAACTTATTACACATTGCATACACAAACACACACACGTAACAGTGCACATTCCCTCAGGACTGCAGGAGGAATCTGGTACCTCTAAAGCCGCTGTTGATAAACAGACGCTATAGGGAAGACCCAATCCCTTCAATTGATTTTTTTAAACACATTATTCATACATCCGGACCGGCTCAAGGGTGAGATAGGCTGACAGAGGCATTTGAAGTGAGCTAAACAGACAGGGATGGGGAAATCTCAGTAATGTATTATGCATTATAGACAATGATCAGCCATTACAAATCACCTAAGGGAAGGCAATAGATTGAGTTCTCTGGAATATCTGATAAACCGCTGCTTTAAGGAGACCAAACACACTGAATGGATTTAGCATCATTCAGAGCTTTAGCAAGAGCTCAGAACGTATCGCTACCCGCAGGGCATAAAAATGCTGTGCTGCCTTCTTTCAAACTAAACAGTATAACCAACTTGTATGGGTCTTTCAATCAAGGTCTCACTTTGCAATGGAGCTGCTGTGTACGGAGTGTCTTTTAGTTTTTCTACAAAGCACATGAAACAAGACTGTGTACAGATGTGCCCGGCTTTGAATAGTGGATGTCTTTGTAATTTGATTGCCAGTAAAGCATTACTCATGTAGGGGAAATGAGAAATATGATGAATTACACATTGCGTTTCTGGAAGTGAAGAAGATAAATGTCAATTTATTATGCTAATGCTAAGAATGCTAAGATTCATACTAAACCTTTCAGAGGTTTTGTTCTGACAGAGATGGAGGCATTACCACATCATTAGTGGCAGGACAGAAAGCAGAGACTCCCGGTAAACGCTCACATACACTTTTCCATCAGGCACAGAAGGGGAAATATTCCTCTCATCAGGGCCACTAGCAACCTGTTTTCTTCCAGGTGGAATTGTTCCTCTGAGACCGTCCGGACAGCACGACTGTTTACCATGCCCTGTTTACTCTTGTTACTTTATTGTTACTTTACTTTTGCAGGTCAATTTGCAGAGTAAAAAAAAAAAGACAAATCGTACAAGAAAGCATTTAAGAAAAATGAAAATGCTGTGAGCATGATGGCGGTGTGTCGCATGCAAATATAAAAATATAAAATTAAAGTAGCTTCAGAATAAATGAACAGACACACAAAATGAGTAATGCCCACCAGTTAAACCAGTGGTTCCCAAACTGGGGGGCGCGACCCCTAGGGGGGGTGCGGAGTTATGATAAGGGGGCGGGCAAGGCTAGTATACAGTCTGACGATTTTTATAGAAATTCGAAAGAGATAAACGGCCGAAAATATCTGCAGTATTCAGAGCGCATGTGTGTTGCTCCGCTCAATATTCCGCTCTATGAATGTGCGTTCCGTTGAGTTGCTCACGGCCCATATGAATGCTGCGCTCGTGTACCGCTTATGCTCAACGGAAAAGCAAAGTCTGCTTAAATAACACGGCGATAGAAAATGTCTATGTATACTTGTTCCTGTTTGCAATAGCGTCGCATACTGTGCAGTAACATGCTGTAGTACTGCTGTACTGGACAACGCTGGTAAAATGACGCTACCCTCTCGTGACGGTATGCTCTCCTCACATGCTATTAGAATAATAGCTTAGTAGGACTATACGTTATTTTGATAATTATATATTATTTATTATATAAAAAATATAGGCAGGAGAGCCCTGGCAATACTCCTTCCTTTTGCCACATCCTACCTATGTGAGATGTGAGGTTTTCTGCAGTTGCTTCAATCAAGACAAAATACAGATCAAAGCTGGACATCGAAAATGAGCTAAGAGTGGCAGTCTCACAGCTGCATCCCCGATTTGAGAGGATCTGCAGCACAAAGCAAGCCCACCCCAGTCACTGAAAAGACTGTGAGATTAGTAAATAAGTCTAAATCCTGCAGTTCAAAAATGTTCATTTTTGTGCAGAGGCCAGTTTGAGAAAATCTGTTTAAAAACAGTATATAGTACATAGAAAAGCTGCATGCTTTACTTTTAATGTTTCTACTCTAAAAGTAACTTGTTCCTTGTTTAGTTTTTTCAGTAAGTTGTCACACACTGAATTTTAATTATCACGTTTTAATTATTAAGTTTCAAATAAATCCTTTTGAAATTGTGTTATTACGTGTTAATTGTGTAAATGGGGGGGTGGCTTGATTTTTTTTTATTCTGCAAAAGGGGGGCCCGGCAGAAAACGTTTGGGAGTTAAACAATACAATTGTTTTCAACTGTGTACCATCATTATTACCTATTATTACTCTGTACAGCCAATTTACTATTAAGAGCAGAGACAACCTTGGGGTTGTCCATACAAGATAATCAAGTAAAATAATATGAGAAATCTTATCTTATGAACTATGAATTATATTGCTTATATGTGTGGGAAAGAAAGTCAGAGGATATGATTTTCACAAATGGTTGCTCAGAAATTAAACAGAGAATAGAAATGTATTTTACTAGCTGAAGTTTCTTTGCACCGATATTAACTGGCTAACAGAAAGATTTCAATTTTCAAGTTATTTTTGCATTTAACACTTGGCATTATAATAGTCATAAGATTAAGTTTAATATTGTGGTAATGTAAGCATATGACAGTAACAACAAAGTGTATTCAAACATACAAATTATACTACAACCATATCTAGCAATGAACACATCAAAATCTGAAATGTATGACATATTAATATTTCTTTAGTACTGTGGCCTCGCATACTCCACAAAATTACATATACATTCTTTTGTACCCCATACTGAATGTGTGTAATAACTACTCTCATCTTGCAGAGTCCTGAGCTTAAACTAAACTCCTAAAATGTTTGCTTACAGTCATTTATAATCATGACTCGTGTGTTCCTCCATCCCATCCATTGTGACCGGGGTGGAGTAAAGAACGCTGGTTACATTTTTCAAAATTAAAAGGCATAACATTCTTCTTCTAATCTACATAAAACATAGAATTAACCGAGAACATTTTGATCATAAGTTTGCACAGAGGGAAGAACCCGTACATGATGTATGGCCTCAAAAGCTGGAGGATAATGATGACTAAACTGCGCAGACAGCCAAAATATTGTAAGTACATCAAACAGTAATTTTAAAGAAGCTGATCTCAAACAAAGACCAGGGAAATGCCAAACTACGAGATCGCTCTGTTTCAAATGTAAACAAAAAAATACAAGCCAGCCACTGAGGCCGAGACGTGCCATTCAACTGTATTAAGGGATCACCTCATTTCTTTCTTTTATCTAATAGTAGGGATTTCAGGGAGCCTAACACATTGTCTTGGGTAGAGGTTAGCAGACTGGCAGGCACCCATGCTACAGTAGCTGTGTCTTTAAGGAGACATATGAAGAATGCAGAGAGAGTGCTTTGAAACACACCCTGTTTTTGTGCTATGAATGCTGAGCGTTAGGACCGCACCAGCCTGTTCGACTTTGTCGTGGAAATACGAGGGTAAAAATGTGGATTTGATATGTGAAGCAGGTAGGATTATCTGGGATATGTGTTGTTAAAAAGGAAAAATACAAAAAATATCACCATTCTGTCATTATATTAGCTTTCATTGTTGTGGTGTGTTGTAGTATATGGATCCTAATAAAATGTATTCCTAAAACAGATGTTAAGAGACATACAGGAAGAGTGAAGTTTCTAGCTGTTCTCTATAAAGCATCTTACATAGACACTCATGAGCTGAGAAGTGTAGGAATTGTACAAAGTTATCAAAGAGTGTAAAACCACGACTTTGTTCTGAATTAGGCCTCATTTATAACATTCTTTGTGTTTACTTCATAATTGTTTCTCAAAGGAATACTACTTAATGAGTTGTGTATGCACAAGTTAGGCTATAAATATGTGCTGGTATTTTAAAATATAATATTTGAACTAAGTAACCATAAAATGCCTAGTATTTGTTGATAATTAGACCAAATATTTACGCTATAAGGCAATGCCTTATTGCAATTACAAATGAAAAAGAATAGTATAAATTAAAAATTTGAAGAATACAGGAAAGAGGAATAAATATAATAAAGATCAACACTATCTACACTAAGGCAAGAAACTCACACACATAAAGTCATCACAAAATTTTGCAACCCATTTCATTTCATGTGATGTATTTTTAAGTGAAAACATGGGGAAAATGTGGACCGGACTGGATTTTATCCATTAGGGAGTAAAGAAATAAGGGCTTGATGATGTCAGTCAAGATAAAACTGTATGGATACAAGCAAGCTATATTGTTTTAAATGAAATACTATGAAAACAAATATTTTGAATAACACACGTAATCACAAGACCTGAAAATAATTTTTCTAATCTGTACTGTCCACAAGAGACAGACTAAGTAAGACCGAGTCACTTTTTTGCTCTCAGTATCTCTTTGGCCTTCATTACTCTCAGTCTGCAGCTGAATATCCTACAAACACAGAAGCTTATCTCCTCACACACAAAACACATCAAAATACACACAAATCTACTTGGAAAGTAACATTGGAGATGACCATTTCCACAATAGTGAAGTGTGTGTGTGCAGGAGAAGATGATTGGTGGGTATATTTATTCTGCTTTACACACTCAACCCCCTCATGACTCATTAGTGTGTGTGTGTGTGTGTGTGTGTGTATGGTGTAGTAGAAAAGGACAGTGACAAAACTATGGGGGTCAGAAACACATAACACAGAGAAACAAGCATTTCTTCGGGAACCTGCTCTACTAAGTGCTTTTTAATTAGCCACTTTAACACGCACATCCATGTAGATAGCATATTGTAGATATGCTATCAATATGCATCTAAGTGACAGTCAAATAAATTATTATTTAGTCAAACTCATCCCCTTGATGAACTTGAAGTTTTGGTTCCAACAAGTTTAGTTATTATAGTAATTATATAGTAACACATATAGAATTCCCTCAGTGTCGTGCCATTTACTGTCAAAAGGAAAAGAAAGGAGAGAGGTGTTCGGGTGTGCATGGCTGATCTGTTCTAATTTATCATCGGCTTGTATATTACACTATGTAGCGAGCAGAGTCAGTGCACGATTACAGCTGGAGATACAATCAGGTATGAATACCTCAGAAAAGCTACTAATTGTGATTTTTCGAATGTTAAAACATTGTTAGGACACACTGTTGTGCTACAATAAAGATTTTGTGTTCTGTCCAAGTATTCTCATTTTAGACTGTAAAAGTAACCTGTAAAGTTTAATTCATTACTGTTTCTGTAACAATAATATATTTTATACATCAACATCTCTCATTTATAAAATGAATAAATGTGCATCAGTCAAAAGATTACATAAAAATGCAAAAACCAGATATTTTTTTTAAAAAAATGCAAAAAAATAGTCCCAGTTCCACATTTTACAGACACATAACTCATCACTCAACATCACTCTGTTTTAAACCTTATTTAACCTTATTTAGTTGTTTTAAACAACTCAGCTTTTCAGATAATACCTCTAAATGTTCCTCAGAAATATTCAAAATGTTCTTTAAGTCATAAACATTACAATCATTTTTTGAGAATTAGCAGGATTTGATCAGTTACAAATAATACAGATACTTAGGGAGGATTTATCCTAATGCTGAACTGCACAGGCTTTTAAAACACATTCTCTTTTAAACAGCTTTCATAAATATTTGACCTCGCAGTGATTGAGGCTTATTATACTCCGGCCTACCTCCTACAGTTCAACCTGAGGCCTGAATAAAGCTCTTGTATGATGTGTTTGTGTGAATCTCTGCAGGCTACAGGGTTAATAAGCTGGTGATGACGGCAGCCAAGCACTTCTGACCTCCGCCAGTATGATTATTATGCCCAGCTGAACCTGAGAAGAGGAAGGTCTCAATCAATCGAAATATTATTACACCTCCTACTCGTCCGCTAGCATTTTTAAAAAAGCTTCTGGTACTGAGTGAGCATACAGGCATGTGTCAGTAATTTAATCATTTTTGAAGCTTTTTGTGGAAAACAGATAAAGCAGAGTGTTTGAGGTGGATTAGCGCTAAGGGCCGTGACTAGATGACGGCTGTCGATTGGCTGCTAGCACTACGGGTTGTTACAATATGCCAAGAGTAAAATCTGTTATATGTTTCTTAGCTTGCTGTGCTGAGGGCCAGTTCTGCTAATATGTAAAAACATCTCAAAGTTGTGGCTTCATAAATGTCAATTGTAATAATATAGTGACCACGTTCGTTCTCCACATAAATGCAACTAGCACCTAAAAACGATTTTATCACAAAGTATCAAGAGGGCTTTTATATCTAAAAATATGAAAAGTAGTACTTCATTCAAAA
>JAZGTJ010007282.1:5180-23170 GCA_036877575.1 Botia almorhae
CTATTGCACTGTAAAAATGCACTTTTGGTTTGATGCTAACTGTATTTCGTTGCCTTGTACCCACATGTGCAGTGACAATAAAGTTGAATCTAATCTAATCTAACATTATGTAATCATTAGATAAATGTAGTTTTCAGTGTTGGGATTTCTGAATATTGATTTGGCATCAGTGACATGTTTAGGAGGTTTGCAGTGTTGTTGCATTTTGGTCTAGCACCAGTCAGTAGCAAACGAGTCTTTAATAAATAGTGTTTTTTTACAGTTAGTATGTATGTATAATATGCTTTCATAGTACTTTGAACTCCTTAATTTCAAAAGATCAAGGAAAATGATATGAGCATTTTAATCTTGGTGTAAATAAAAGATTAGCCTGCTGGCAATACATTAGTAATGCCCACAAAAAGTTTTTAGGTTTACTAGCCAAAAGGGTTGTTAATAATTGTGTATGCTCTAAGGCTGAGAAAGACCAACAGGCTACACACACGATTTATAAACAGTGATGTGCATCTAAGATAGTGGGCTTATCTGACTACAGAAAACAGTAATCAGATCTGTCAGATTCCACACTTGGTGTCCCATTCTGGTCACAATGCATCTGCTTAATATTTAGTTTAATGGAAAAGGTTGATGATGAGGTACAGCTCCTCATAATTGAACCTTCAGCAAAATGGCTTCCTTATATCCTAATATCTATAATTTCTATTAATAGAGAGCTTGCCTCACTTCTGAACAGATGGTGCATTTGGCTGAGACAGCCGTATGGTCACAGGCCACACTGTTCCATTTAGCCTTGGTTTTTACTGCACTGGAAGAGTTTTGGTCCCTGGACGACACCCTGTGATGTCTGGAATTCTGTTTTTTTAGAACTGTTAGAACTACTCACAGAGGTGGTTTAGGTTTTGTTTGTCCACAGCTTAATACACAACAGCTACATTTTGTGAATTAAAAGTTCCTCCCTGTTTACTTTCCTCCTGTTCTTTACTTTTGGTACCATGTTGGGAAAGTGAAATAATTGAGTAGGTCTATGGAATGTGACCCTAACCCTAATCTTAAATAGGACATTGGCGACCCAGAATAAGAAATTAAGATGCAAAAATGGGTCACACAGAAAACCACTAKGGTTARGTACATTGACCACCCACTTTCATATGTTAACACCTGGTAATCAGTATTCGGCGATTAGGCTTGCCAGAGAAAAAGCTATGCTGATTTGAACAGGTCAGTAAATGAGTATGGCGGAAATTTGCATATAGACTTCTTAAAGCTACAGTAAAAAACAGGCTGTTACATGTATAATGTCTGTGCCACTACTAGCACTGTACAAAGTAGTCAGACAAATAGATAATTTTCAGAATGTTTTGATGTCAGCAGGGTGTTGTTTGCATTTGTTTGTAAACATCTGCCAACTGATGGTATATTACAGTTGACTCTGTACTTTAAAATTGAATAGAAGAAAGTATTGTCATATCAGAAAATTGTTAGAATGGTAAATGAAACTGAAATTTGAGTTTAGAGTGAAAATAAATGTAAAATGTAATTCTGTTTGGCACAAAAACATTAAATTAGCATTATAAGTGTACTTAAGGGGAGAACCTGCAAACATGAAATGTCAACCAGGGATGAACAATGTCAAATGAAAAACAACAACAGCATCCATAATAGTAGTGAAAAACATGCAGGCTTCAGTCAAACTCACAGGCTTGGTCAACATATTTCCAAAACATAAAATCACAATGATGCCATAACACAAACATCACATCTCAAATTTAAAAAATAAGGGTTTGATGAAAATGACACATCTATTTATGATATTTTGTTGCCATGATTAGACAGCATGTTTCTCAGATGGACATCGGGCCAGAAATGATGCCTGTATATGGAACGGTAATGACAGCAAGTGGACAACAATGCTTTTATATGTAGTGTCTATGGCAGGTCAAAGGTCACAAACACACACCTGTTCTTCATGCAGCACCAGCTGGTCCTGCAGTGGGTTGCCCAGTGTGGCCACAGAGACAAAGGGCTGCCACACACCACTGATTGTACGAGGGAAAATGTCATGGAGCTCAATACATTGTACAGAGTCTCCTTTCTCCTTCATAGCATACAGTGATATAGGGTTACATGTGGCAACATAGATTGAATCTAAAAGACAAAAAAATCCAAATGTCACTTTCAAGATAAATGTCATGTAAGTTTATTAGGACTGATTAGGACTGGGCGGTATGACTGTTTATACTGAGAGCAGACGAGAAACAAGGGGTGAATGTTAAATTCCAGAACAGGACATTTCCTGTTACAGAACTACAGAAGGTAAAAAAAACTTGCTATGTAAACTAAAGTTTATGTTGTTTACTGTTACCAAAAAATTACAACAATATAATAATAAAGCATTCAATTGATCTTGCAATCACAAGTGTGAAATAATTCATTCAGTCACATTTCAGAGTGAGGACTATTCATTTTATAGTGTAACTTCTTTTTCTTTCTCAGGTGTATTAAAATACGAGACTGATTATTCTCTGGTTTTGAATAATCCTTTTTTGTCTATCAAGACATTAATCACTTCAAATCTCATTGGTTCTTGCATGTCTCATGACAAATTGTCACATAATATTAAGTCACAAGACATACAAGACCCAATGAGATAATGTAATATGCGGTCATATGTTTTTGACTTCACTAAATAATTTAAAAATATTAAAGGAATAGTTCAATGTGAAATGAAAATTATTCCATAATTTACTTACCCTCAAGCCATCCTAGGTATATACGACTTTCTTCTTTTAGCCAAATACAATGACATAACAAGTGTCCTTTCAGAGGACATTTATTAACCCAATGGAGTCGTATGGATTTTTTTTAATGATAGATGGATATGCTTTTTGGAGCTTCAAAAATTCAGGCACTATTCAAGATTATTTCAAAGCTGGGAAAGCCACGATATTATTTAGTTTTAACTCCAATTGTTCAGCTGAAAGAATAAAGTCATATACGTCTAGGGCGGCTTGAGGGTAAATTATGGGAATATTTTAATTTTTTTGGTGAACTATTCCTTTAATTGTTTTCTTACAGCGATTGTATTAACATTTTTTTCATTAATTCATAAATAAAGTGATTTGAATTATTTTTATAATGGAATAACTTCTTAGATTGCTATCATTTTGCAGTCCCGTTAACTCCAATTATAGGGATCTACATAGATGGCATATTTTTATAATATATTCTTAAAATATATGGTATATTCTTAAAATATTTGTTTGTATTCTGCTAAAGAAGTCTTGCATATCTAGGACAGGTGTACAGGGTAAGTAAATGATGAGTAAATGGTGAGTAAATTATAATATGCATTCTTTGATGAATTCCTTTAACTATATTTACCAAATATGGCCATTGCCACATAGTTATTTAATATATAAACATTTATTCATTGAATTTTTATGCAAAAATAGTTTAATCATATCATAGTTAAAACCCTCTGTGATATCATCATGATTTGGTCCTGGCCTACCATTAGCAGTGGTGACATCACAGACGATGTTAACCTCATTCATGGGGATCTGCCAGTGAGCCTTTTCCTCAGTAAAGCTCATTGATCTGGACTCGTGCCTCTCAGAGGGATAACTCTGAACTCGCAAAAAAACTGGGCCCTAAGGAGTCCACACAAATCAAATTAGTATTATAGTGTGCTATGCTTATAAAAAGTATTAGTTAATTGGATCAGTTGAGCAGGGAACAACAAATTAATTATACCTTAATATCTATTTTATGGGACTCTGTTGGGCACAGCAGCTTTCGGCGTGTGTTTCCACCCTGGTTGATTGTCCAGTACCCTGCCATCTTGCAGTGTGTCAACGGTAACCTGGGAACAGGGTATTTGGTATTTGTCTGCTTGCATTTAAAAAATCAAGTTTTAAAAAGACAATTAAATTTGAGGGTCTAAATTTCAGTTTTCTTATTGCAAAAATATGTATTTCACTGGTTGTTAGCATCTGTTACGGGAGACGATGGTTGTTTGTAGAATGTACAATGTGTCACTTCTTCTACCTGGTTGTAAAATGTGTTATTCAGATTTATGGAAATCCAGATTTGCTTAATTTGGTTATGGCAATCAGGCTGAACCTGATTGGTATGTGAATGGTTTACACGACGTTCGCATATGACAAAATTAATAGGAATGACTAAATTCTTACTAATATCGAAGTATTGTTTTGTTCATGTAAACACTGTAATTTAGCAACAAACACTTTTGATCCTAATTTAATGGACACAGTATTTATTTAAATAGTAGTATACCCAGTTATTGATTTAAACAAACTAAAAGAAAATATTTGTTTCTTCATTAAATTTTCATATCTATTATATTCTGGTAAACATATGGATTTGTCTAGGAATATGGCAAATATGGCTTATTATAGTGAAATAAGACAAATATGAGACAGAAGAAACAAATATTTTCCTTTATTAAAAGCATATAATATACAAGAATAAAAAATTAAAATGAGGTGAAAAATTATTTATTATAATGTTTATGTCTTAATATTAATTATTAGGCCATACCTTTTTTTTAAATCAAGTAAACAAAACCTGCCAACATGGTGTTTAGTTTAGTATTTCAAAGTTTTGCTCTTTAAATATGCAAACCCTTTCTACTGGATCTTCAATGAAATTAGCAGCTTATGAGTTAAAGGAGAACTGTGTCATTTCTGCACCATAAGTGGCACCAAAGGAAATTGTGGAATCTGTTTAAATATATAGACTAACATACCAACCATTGAACAGATGTGGAGAGTACTGCTATTGGTACAGAAACTACACACACGTATATGAAGTATGTTTCTTCAAGTGTGGGCTTTCGAGGAATGCAAAGCAGATCCTCATGAGATGTAAATCCAGGATACTACATGACCATGTTCGTTTGTAAATATATTTTGAGGCATCTATGAATAGTAAAGAGATGAGGAGCTGAGCTCTTACTCCTTGGCCAGGTGCACACTAGTGGGTTTGGCTCCAATTGGGATGCCATGCTTGTGCAGAGCTGTGATCAGCACCTCACGCATGTCCTTGTTATAGGAGTCAAAGTCAAACACGTTTCTCACCACGTTGGCCAGGCCCTCATCTGGAAATTTCTGGAAAAAGAAGAGGGTGTAAACCCAGACAAAAAGTATTGAGTTGAAAATGTGTGTAACAAAAAGAGCTCTCTGGTATTAGCTTTTAATCACTTAAGATAAAACAATGGGTTATATAGGAGAAATACAGTAAATATTAATATGTCAGAGTATATTTTCAGAGAGCCGTATCAGAGAGCAAAATTCATAAAAAATTCATGGCCCCCCTTTCAAAGCTGGAATCTGAATTCAGTAGGTAATAACATAAAAAAAAAACTCTTACAGCTTCCTTTATATAAACAAGCTTTGAGACCAATTGATAGAGTATTGAAAACAATCAAATCATTAATTTTGACTAATGTTGCCTATTTATTATTTAATTGTAGAATCCAACAATGCCTTTAAGATTTAAATTTCCAAAACAACATCACACATTCTTTTCTCGTAACTTTAAAAATAATAAGTTATTAAATATAACAAAATACATTTTAATTAAAGGCAATGTTTTATAAAATGATGTAATTAAGGATTTGTCCATGTGCTATGTGTGATATGTTTAACAGTAATTTGTACTGAATAAAAAGGATAAAAACTACAGAACAATCTACAGGAGTGATATGAATTTCTTTGAATTTCATTACATTTTCATTTTACTTCCTTAAATTCAAACTAACATCATATTCTGTATCCTGATTGCTTATTAAATTCAAATTTACAAAATGTTGGAAATTGATTTTCAATTCACAATTATGAATTGTACACAACCCCGACAAAGTTCAATGGTTTATTCAGGAACCTAATGAGGTCAATATTGTTTAAGGGTTTACCACTGTCAACACTGACTGGTGTTGACAGTGGTACACTCTGGGCTCTTATGGTGATTAATGTCTCTCTACTCAAGAGATGACTTTGAGATGCATATCTGTTGTTGTGGAGACCGACACAAGTTTGATTTAAGCCTTACAATACTTCACCTCATATGCTTATATACTACACAAACCATTACCTGCAAACACAAGCCTGAATACAGACAACAAATCCAACACTTAATAAGATCATTATACCAAAAACACACAGACTGTAATAGACTGTAAGGCAGTGAAAAAAATTGGCAGCTTTTGATCCAACAACCATCCACAGTCATAAACGCAAAATCATATTTGATTACCTCCAATTAAATACGCTATCTGTTACATGACTGAAGAACACAGACAACATAAAGTCTATAACATGAGTGATGGTGCAACCACTCAAGAGAGGAAATCCACACAATTTCATTATGCCAAGGTGACCTGTGCAATGCAGTTTATTGATTGTAATCTCTGGTAAACAAGGGACAGTTAGATGTGTTAAGATGCTCAGATCCAGTTATGGATAATCTATTCAAAAAAATTTCACGTCCTGTGCATGTGTTGTAAAGAGCAGGTAGGAGTCTTGATTAGTGATACTGGTAGGAAACATGATTAGTGGGGATCTCTTTCTTACCAATTGCTCTTATTGATCAAAGGTGTTTGTAAAACCAGGACCGGGAAGAGTAAGAAGACGACTGGGTGTTGAAGCTGTGGCCTGGCAGTTAGTGGACATGCCCCAGACATTTGAAACCTCTTGGATAGTTTTATCATAGTTTAATAATTTTAAACCTAACAAGCTCCTTTTGTAATATGTTTTTCTTAAAAACTGTGGCTGTTCTATCTTTAAAATAAATGCCACTTCATACACTTTCTGGGTTAAGTGTCCACATACATTTTTGGGCCACTGTATGCTGGGTACTTTAGCTACATAASCTTAATCCTATAGATCAAAAGCTTTCTAAAACCAAGGAAAACAGAAATTCAATCGTGTCCACACTTTTGACTAATAGTGTAGACTTTAGAATTGCTGCTTTCTTTCCTTTTGGGATGTTTGGGGTAGATTAGCCTGACAACTCAACGTGAGTCTGGTTTATTTTGCATTCTATTCTTGCCAAGAATCACCCATTTAGAAAAAGAGAGCACATACGACCGATGTGGAGATTTTGTGATCTGAATTTCTGTTCATCCAAAAGCATTCCTGGAAATCGCATTGCAGTTGGGCAATCCATTTCCAATTTGGTGTGCAGTATACATCAGGAAGACAGTTTGTGGGTTTGCTGTTTGACCCCTGATGATTACCTGTAGGTGTTTCACGATGTTGACCACCTCTCGTGTAGAGTAGGGGTAAGTGATGGTTCCTTGGTCTGCCATGGTCCGAAGCTCTCCAAATGCAGCCACCAGCTTCTGGAGAACAGCATCAGGAACATCTGGTCCATATTGTTTTAGCATGGCAAACTCGGCCTGAGGCTTGGGGTTGTCCACTGCATGGCAGCTAAAAATATCCCCTGACAGAGTGAATCAACCAAGTATTAGAAACAAATTTAATGTAAAAACATAATGCTTTGTTGTAATTATATAACATAATTAGACATGACTTTGAACTGTTTTATGTGCACACTATCCAACATTATGTGCTGTGTGTATAATTATGTAAAGTACTAATGTATACTGCGTAAACGTATAGAGGGTACAGTAATCAATAAAGTACATCTCCTTTTATCAAATCCATAGAAGAGTCTTACCAAGAGCTCCAAAAAAGTCATTTCCCAAGAATGGAAAGCCTGGCCGGTTTGCTAAAACAATCATCCGAAAGTCTGGATGCAGGGGAATAGCATTTGGCCTTCCTGCTGCTTCTAATGGATCTATGGGAAAAAGTGAACAGTCCCGGTTGTTAAGACTGTCAGTGATTATGCAACAATATGGAATGCATTTAATCTTTTCAGCTTGCTTCACCTGACACGATTCTCCTTCCATCTGCCAGGATCATCTCTCCACTCTTCACCAATGTCTTCAGGATACAGGTGACATTTGTGGGAGCTTTGTCAGCTTCATCTATAACCAGGATATGTCCCATCTTCACAGCTTTCACCTTTCAATCAACACACACAAGGAAAGATGACATTTCCATTTTATGCCATGAAAGAGGTAATAACTTACACTACCGTAGCCATTTAGTTGTACATTATTCCTTTCCATCCTGTGCCATAAGAACGCCTTTACCTAGAAGAACCCTTTAAGCATGTTTTTATATGCAACAACTATTAATGTTGTTTATCGTGCAGATGTACAGTGTAATTGTGGGTAGTCATTTGTAATTTGCTCATGGTATTGATGTCAATTAAACAATGATTTTGCAAACTGTCCATTTTTGTATATGCCATGTGTACACTGAAGATGTGATGCATCATTGCATGACCAGAGCATGAGCAGTTGGATAAGATTATACCCACGTTTACCTTGTTTTCAACTGTTGACATATAGCTGTTTGTAGAACTGTTTAAGGGGTGTTTTTGCAGCTGTTATATCTTGGCATAGCACAATGCAATACACTTTTAAAGAATTAATATCAGATGAAACATCAAAAGCGCCTTCAAAGCCTAAAGACTATTTATACCCCGAGAGCTGCTGCTAAGCATTAATTGAGGGGCTATACTCAGTCACAATCTGCTTTTCATCTACTTTCACCTTGTATTAAACAGAGACATCGTTAAAAGCTTTTTCTAGAGAACACCAACAGCCCTTGGTTCACAAACATCGTATCTAAATGGCACCATCACGATAACAAAACAACACATGGACTTCAGCAATAGGCAGCGTTGAGGACTATAACGCACTGTCGTCATTCATTAATTTTTAATGCAGTTCCCTCATCTGTTCTGGGGTGTCCTCCGGGTGTGATCTGGCAGTGTGTTTGTCCTCGGTGGAGCAGTGGTCTGGACCATCTGCTGATAGATGTATAATAATCCTTATGCAAAGTTTACACTTCAAATGGCAAAATGGATTTTTAGTGGTTCACAGCCTAAATCACTAAGGTGGTGAATCCTAAACACATTAACTAATACTGATAATGCTACAGCATACAGCATAGGGATGTACGATATAAAAAAAAAATGGCATAACCTGCAAAATAACTTGATGTGTAATAAGCGATCCAATAATGCTTTGAGTTTGTAAAAATTTAAAAAAAATATTAAAATATATTTAAAAATGGAAAATTATTTAACCAACATACATTCCTTCTAGGGCTGGACAATAATTCGATATCAATATATATCGCGATATAATTGTTTTTTTTCAATAACGGTGATACGATTTTTAAACCCATTTCCGATATTTCGTTATACATTTGCACATATATATATATAATTTTATACATTAGCATTTGTCACTGAATGACGTTCAGCGCTCAGCCGCCAGAAAGAGCGGAACAGAATTGCGTGATGACGTACATCACAGACGCGCTGCCAGCGCTCAGTAGTAGTTGGTTAAGCTCCGTCGCGGAGAAGAATGCCACCAAGGTTAACATCAGCAGTCTGGCGATATTTTAGTTTAGAACCTTCAAAAAATGAAGTCAAATGCCAAATTTGCAATAAAAAGTTAGCATATAACAAAACAACATCACCGATGATTAAGCATCTTAGGGCTGTCCACAGAAAGGAGGTGACAGCACCATTTGCACCATTTTAAGTCAGATACATGGGATAGTTCACCCCAAAATTTGTTTACCCACCTTCAGGGCATTCAAGATCAAGCATATCAAGGATCACAGAATTTAATAGCCGTGGCTCCTGAAAGTATATTGTTATGGGGAAATCCGATTCTTTTCCGCGAACTGATTCAGTTTTTTTTTCGATGAACGGGTTCAATTTACAATTTCGTTTAGTAATCACATAATAATATGCAGTTATATTATTAAATCACCCAATAATAATGTGAAATGTTTAGCGTGTCATATACATTTAATTAACGAGTATCAGTTCACCTTTTTACATTAAACAATGTTAAAAAAAAACATTTCGCCGCTTCAAGTGGTCGGTTCATGCATGGTCTTCGACCAGAGTCTGAACCATTTCCTCAGTTAAATGTACTGTTGACGTAACTGGAGCGCAGAATAAGTTGGCAAAAACCTGGCATTAAAGAATCATATACGCTGGTATTTAGGCAAAGTGTATATGTGTAAAGTAAGTCTGTTCCTGAGCACAATGCTTTTAAAATTAACAGGAATGTGTTTAGTTTAGCATATTTAAAACTGTACAGTTATATGATACTGGATGAAATATGTACCTCACAGTTTTGTGACATTTCAGAGGTTTTGTGGTTTAAATGCAAGATAAGCACTGCACTATTTGTAAAAAGTAGAGGACTGAGGATTGAATTGAAAATGTATTAATTTTTTCAAATACTGAATTTAATAAATCGAAGTAAATGCAGCCAGGGCATGTGCTATTCTTTCCGACTTTAGGGGCACAGCCGTAATAAAGCACGGGATGAAATACTGAAATACAGTGAGTAAGTGTAGTAGAGTAATCGTGAATTAGCTGTCATCTTCAATGCTCGTGCAGCCAGCCGCGCTGGAGAAACTGCGATGACCATAACACGCGTCTGCTCGCGAATCACTTTTGTCAACTTTTATGGCATAGGCTAGCTACACTGCTACAAGTCAGACGCTGATTGATCTGCGCAAATCAAGCACAACTTTATGCGCTCTGCAGACGGTGCGCCCATGCTCCTCCAAATAATTATCTATTAACGGTGCAATGCCTCCTTTTTGCCTACAGGTATACAGTGTGAATAGTTTCCTGCTGTTACGACATAAGGCGACGGTCGCGTTAAGTGTAGATGCGGTGTTTAGTGTAAAACAAAAAGAATTGACAAAACAGCGAGGAATCGATTCCTGGAATCGTTCAAATCCAGAATCAGGAATCTGAATCGATTCCAAAAATTCCGGAATCGAACAGCCCTAATGCCGACTAGCAGCGGGAACACATCAAATCTGTTCCACCATTTGAAGCAGTTCCACCCGATAGAACATACTGAGAGTCAGAAGATTTTTTTAAATTACAATCATTTAGTAATTGCAAACTATTGCAATATGCATATTTCAATAAGAACATTTCTGATATTTTGATAACTAGGTACACAAATCTACACAAATCACAAATCTAAATCTACTGCCTAAATAAGCAGTTGAACTTGAACCTCAGCTAGCATACTTTAATGTGGAAATGCTTATGATGTAGAGAAACACACTTTTAGTTCAGATTTAAAATGATCTGTCAATTATTTAAAAAAATTCTGTTACACAAATTTAATGCAGTATAGGTGTGCTACCGACTAGAGTTTGTGCAAATATAGGCAGCTTGGTAGCTTCTGAAACAGACCAATGATGTCAGATGAATACTGACCAATGGAGAGTCCTCATATACAATGATTCCATCTCGGACAGAGGGCTGCAGAGTTAGAGTCTGGACTGTAGTATCTCTGTTGAAAATTGAGATCAGAACTTTCAGAACATTTATCATCAAAACATTTCATGCATGTTTACTGTGAACTCATAGCCAATATCTCTAAGGACTTAGCACAGAATTTATTAATTCATATTAATGGGTCCTACATAAATATTAAATAAACTGACCTAAATTCCTACTGATATAACTGATATACTGATACAACACACTTATTATTTCTTATTACTTTCAGTAACTGTTCAGGCCCTGGAAATCACAACCTAAAAAATTAATATTTCCAGGTTTTCCACAACTGAAGGTGCCCTGTTATAAGCAATGTATAACTACTGCCTACTTCAGCTCGGGTATTTAAACCCCAGACTTTTAAGTACTCTTTGCAATGTCTTGTTTTGCCCTGGCTAACATTACAGAGTGTTTATTATCATTGTCTATCTGGTTTATATTGAATTGTTTCTGGTTTTTTGATTGTTTGCTGCCTGCCCCTTGACTTTGATTTGGATTACGTTTTTGGATTGTTTGCTGCCTGCCTTTTGACTTTGCCTGGACATTGTTTTGATTGTTTGCTGCCTGCCCCGACCATTGCCTGTTTTCACGTTTATAAGCTTGCCTTATCTTCATTGCTGTTTTGCCGGTATTGAACTATTGCCTGTTTGAACATCCTAAATAAACACGCTGCAGATGGATCCTTATGATTCTGAGTCTTCGTTACACATTGCAAGAAGACATTTGTAAAAGATTCTTTGTTTGGTTTGGAATAACAAAACACACTGTATGGGGTTTAAACAACACAAAGGTTAATAAATAAGACTTTCCATTTTTGTGTGAACTGGATGAACTATCCCTTTAGGGAGTGCCATACAACCAAAACAACTACTGGAGGCCAGTAGTTACATAAAATATAGTACCCAAGTAACAGATACTCAAAAGGCCAAAGATCCACTCCATACTTGCTGTTTTATCTATTTATTTATATTATAATGGAATAGTTCCCCCAAAATGAAATTGTTACATTTTACAACTTTTTATATTTCACCCACGTCATTCCAACATTCATTTATTGTTGAATGTTAATTTAAAATGTAATTTTCTATTGCCAGTTAAACATGAAATTGTATAAATCTGAGCTGCTTTTATTCTCTAATTTGCGCTCAATTTAAAATTGGTTACATTAGACGTACCATGCCTATTTTGACACTTTAAGACTAGGGGCATAAATCTTTCAGCAATTTTCAAAACTGATTTTTTTCCATTCACACTGAAAATCAATTAGATTCAAATTTAGCTTTCCTGTAGCTCAGTGGTTAGAGCATGGTGTTAACAACGCCAAGGTCATGGGTTCGATCCCAGGGATTGCACATACTCAGACACAATGTATAGTATAATGCAATGTAAGTCGCTTTGGATAAAAGCGTCTGCCAAATGCATAAATGTAAATGTAAATTAATTATTCGATTAAATTTGATGCACTTAGTAATGCAGTTAAAAAACTCAGTTTAGTAACAACTCAGTTTAGTAACTTTCAAAAGACAATTAACTATAAATTCTATTTATGTTAAAATAGTTAATAAAATACATGATGTGTGAAAAGTAATTAGGCATTAAAAATAATAACTTAAAATAAAAAGTAAAAAACTTAACATTAAAAATGATAGAACTGGAGTCATGATGAAAACAGTGTCTAAATAGATGATAGTAAATAGGATTTCATATTTTCCGCATCGAAAGTACAGGCATCAGCTGCGAGAGGTTTTCAGCAATATCCCAAACAACTTCCTTTAGAAGACTGGGCATTCCATCCCCGGCCATTTGAGAAAACTGGTTGACACCACCAGTGCTTATGTTGAAATTTAAAGATTTGCTTTCATTGTAATAAAGTACTAACTAAGAAATTAGTTTTAATAAATTTGTATTAGAAATATGGATTTATTACCAATTTTTAATGCCTAACTTTTTTATTTTTATTTTAATGCCTTACTTTTCACCCACTCTGAAAAGTTTTTTTACATGCATAAATGTTAATGCGCATTTAAACTACTGTAAATTACACAAGTCAAGGAGTAATGACAACTTGTAAGAAACATGAATATGAAATTTGCAGATCTGAAAGCTTTAAATTTTAAAACTATCTGTTAAGAATGAAGGCTGTTCCTTACACAAGCCTATTTCATGTCTTCCAATGACTTTAAATATAGCACTCAAATGACTATGACACTATTGCCATCAACCACTTTTGTTGAACTGAAAAGATCTCTTCTGTGTAACATCTCTATTTGTGGTACACAGAAGAAAGAAAACAGTACAGGTTTGGCATGAGCATATCATAAATTGCTTTTAGGATGAACTATACCTTCAATGGCAGTTAGTTAAAGACAAAAGTACAATTTGTATGATTTGCACTTTCTAATGTAAACACACATTAGGCATCAGTGACCAGATGTTTATCTTTCTGATAAAGCTGAAAGAAAGGTGTTCCTGTTTCCTTCACGTTGTTCATAGAGGTTACAGTACTCAATTATTCACAAAGAAAAACAACTTTAGGCACGCTAAAACACAAATGATGACAGTGGATATGGGTTATTCCCATTGTGTCTACGTAACCTGGTCTAGTTCTGTGTGCGTAAAACTTTTTATATGCTTTCCTCTCTTAGACTACTTTATTTAAAGAGTACTTGGGGCATTTTTTGTTTTTTACCTGTGGAGCTGAAGATATTCCCTCGGTCTATTCAGAAGATGCAAAAATCGGTCAACAATCTTATTTTTCCCAACACCCTGTAAACAAAGTAAAATCATATTGGGGTTTATTCATAAAATTATATAAATGTTGGCATCATTTGTTCATCCTTGTGCTGATCCAAATCCATATTATTTTCTTCCGTCCAAGAAACAGAAATGGAAGAAATGTTAAAATTAGGTTGCCTTTAAGTGTTTTGAACATGTTAACCTTACCCAATATCCAGTATAGACAATGGTTTGTCAATGGTTTAACCCTCCTGTTAAGTGCAAATCTGATTTTTATATTTTTTATTTGTACATTTGATTGCTGAGTTTTCCGAATTCTGTTTCTGCAGAAACCACAAGAACCTGCTTTTTTTAATAGATGCTTCTAATTATTTTACAAAACAAAAAACAAAAACCATTTAAGCTTAAGTTCCGGAAGGTATGGAAAAGAATGTATGAAAAAACAAACAAAACGATTATTATATTAACATATTTAAGCTATTGTCATAGAAATAGATCTTCTTGCTAGGTCAATCTGTTATGGAGGGTTCTATTGAGGTAAACATAACTTATCAGTGTTCATGTCTGGCTACATGGATACAAACAGAACGGCATGTCAAAAGCAAAAACAGGAAAGCACGCCCACAAATCTACTATCCAACAATCACCTCTCTAAACTAAAAGTGACAGCAGTCAGTACACACCCACTCTTTCCATACACAATCCCAGGAAACCCACAGGTCTGAAATACAGACAGTGGGCGAGTGCCTGAGCCCTGAGGTCAAACACAGTTCTAGTTCATCTTGTTAGCTGGTGGACAGATGCTTTAAACCACAGCAGTTGCCATGTCACTGCTATGTGTACTTTAAGTACTCTTGTCTTGCTTTCTGTTGTTATTGAAATGGACAGACCTCTCTGCAGACTACCGTTCTAGAAATGGAAATCCTCAATTACCTGGTTCCCCACCAGAAGCAGGTGTTCCCCTAACAGGAAGTCCTTCAGCATGTCTTGCATCACCATCATGTGCTGTTAATGAACAGACAAAACACATTTAACAGAAATAAATATAAGTCCTAAAACATAACTGTAAGACGTAATGACGAGCCCAAGCATTAAGGTTGCCATTGTCACCTGGTGCATGGTTGTCACATGCTTTTAACTGCAAAAGTAATTGAGGCCTATTTTAAAGTCCTGTTTTAAGTAAGTATGTTGCAAAGGACACACTTCCTGCTGCCAGCTGATGGTGCTATAACAGTGACTGATAAAAGCCACATCATTATGATCAGCCCCAACACCAAACATATTTTACAAGTTTAATGTAAATCACTGAATGCAGAAAATACGAGACACTTCCTGTTCCATTTATTGCCATAAATTAATTGCCACATCATGGCAACACTGTTCGAAATATCAAGAATTTAGCATCTTCAATATCTCTTCTTTTTCTGATCTAGTTTAAAGCAACTTAAATTTAAGAGGGCTCTTTTAAATATTCTGTTTTAAGTGACATACTTTCTCCTGCCATTTGGTGGCACTATGACTGTGACTCACAATACATGAGTCACAATGACTCACTCTTTGTCATAAGTCCCTAGGACCGAACAAACAGCTTAATAACAAAATCAACTCAATGCATGCAGATTCTTGGTGATTTTGATATCTCTAACAGTGTTGCCATGGCAAGGCAATACAATCAGGGAGGGAACAGTAAGTCTCCAATATCCACAACATGCATTAAGCGATTTATGTAAACTTAAGGAATATGTTTGGTGTGGTGTGCTGAGTCACAGTCATAGCGTCACCAACAGGCAACAGGAAGTGTGTTACCTAAACACCTAAAATAGTCCAGTTACATTTAATTTTTGATATCTCACACAGTGTTGCCATGGTCAGGCAATAGATTTATGGCAAAAAACAGGAAGCATTTAATATCTTCTGCATGCATTGAGTTGATTTTGTTCACACTTGAGCTGTATGTTTGGTCATAGGGACTGTTGACATAGAGGTGGCTGATGTTAGTCACAGTCAGAGTATAAAAATGTCATTTTATGTTTACCCAAGTAAATATATAAAAAAAGAAGATATTGAAAATGCTGAATTGTAGATTGTTGGCCGAACAGTGTTGCCATGGTGAGGCAATTTATGGCAACAATTTATGGCCCACTATGCAATGTTTCCAGAGAAGCTCCATGTGGCAATGGCGGTGTTGTGCTTGGGCCCGTTATTGTGGCTTGCAGCTATACTTGTTATTCTTTTTAAACAAACAGGATTTTTTAAATTAATAATTAAAACAAAATGTTATGGTCCATAACAGTGTTCAGTCACCATGAGTTACTGAAAAAAAGTTAATGAGTTACTTTTCCTGTTGCTTTAGTTTTTTTGATTCAGTACTGAAATCAAAATATTGTACTCGGGTGTATTGTATAACATTGTAAAATATTGTACTCCTGGAATCAAATACTGTACTGAAGTTCAATGCTTGGAAATTGCAATTGCAAAGTCTACACAAAAATTGCTGAAAAAGTTCAAATAGCTGAATTCCAACAGTAAGGTAAACCCAACTGCTGTAATACTTTCTTATATGTATTGGGACGTAACGTGTATGCGAAACGGTGCGCAAGTGGTGCTACGCTGAAATTTTGTAGGTGGTGCTATCGAGCTATTTTGTAACACCTAATTCTGAAACCTATACCAGATGTAAATTTCGCCTCTTGGGTGTGTACGTTTCATGAGTTTTTCAGCATGTTTTGGCCTTTAGAAATGTGGTTTATTTCGAAGAAGAAGAAATGGAGCAATTCCAATAATGGTTGCAAAGACAAAATGTGCAAAGTAATAAAATAAGGCTACATACGAATGGTGCTGTTTACAGCACAGACACAGTGTACAACACGGGAAACGTGGGCAGATAAATGAGTCATGTCATGAGTTGAGGGGAAGCGTCCTCATTTACGCCTCGGTGGACTACCACACTTCTCCTTCTAGTACTCCAAACAAGCAGGTCATTAAAAAGTGGGACAAGAGAAACTTTTTCTCTACCTGTTTCTTGGTCTCTGAAAAGAGAGGAGCGATGGCAGTATAGGAGAATTATCTGGGTCACCCCTCACTCTCTGCTCACATGAAGGCAATAACATCTCAGTGCAATTGAGTAATTTCTTAAAGCATTATAATGGTGGCGTTGCCCCTGATTTTATTAATAAAATAAAAAAAACTGTCACACCAACAATAATACAGCTTAATATGCTTTTATACATTTCATCCTTTTTTAAAAATGTAGTCCAACTGTGACGCATTTTTACCCTTAATAAAGTGGGTAATTTCTGTGCTACTAGTGTCACCAAAAGAAATTGCGACCTGCTTGTTTGAGTGTCTTGGCTGAGCTGGACATAATAACTTTTTTTTAACCAATGGTGTGAACTTGGAGCAGACAGGAATGTTTAAAATAGTCTAAAAATGGTCATTTTTGCAGTTTTGTTTGAGACCATCTATTACACCTTTTATCTTTAAAACTGGAATCCTCTGTGTGTTATGTCAGACATCAGGTCACTAAAAGGGCCCATCTGAGGTCTCTTGCAAAGCATTCCAGGAATATGGCATTGCTTAACAGAGCAAAGCTCATTTGTGATGAGTGTCCATAAAGAATACAATCTCTGTCTGGATGAACATACAGTGCATAAGAAACAATGCAGTTTGATTTCTGATTAATTACAGTAGTAAAAAGCTTAACTCTATATTGTAAGAAATAATAGTCTGCCTCGACCCAGATTCCACTACACAATATATGTTTAATCATGCTCATTTCCCAAAATGGCTTAATTATTATAGAGAAGAAGAAAGTCAACAGTTAT
>JAZGTJ010007283.1:0-22980 GCA_036877575.1 Botia almorhae
GACAGGCGATGATGCAATGAGGAGGAATGTTTAACTGATTAAAATTGCATGTTTAAAAAACATTTAGGATAATGTACATACACAAGTGAACAAAATATGTAACATTGTGCTAGTGATTTTGAGATATCTCAATGCCAAAATCTTATATTTGTTCCTTTAATTTAGATACCAACAAGTCTCATGCCACAATATTTTAGGGGTCTGTTTATCATGTGTTTGGGTGGATATTTTAGTTTATTTATGATCATTATGTAAACAGATGGTTTTAAGAGCTATCCCCGCCATCATAAATTTGTCATACATAGACAGAAACCGTACATAACACTCTATTCTGAAAATAAAACTGATTGATTATTAAAGAGCAATTAAACAGACTGTGACCCTCAAACCAGCAAAAATTCCAGGAGCTTCCTTAAATGTTCCATAAATTATTGTTTTCTTTTGAAATCTTTCCAAATTGAGTCAATATTTTAAATTAAATCTTCATTTTGTTTGATCGGGGCTATCAATCAATTAAAATGTATCAGTAATTGCATGTGAAAATCCACAATTTATTAAATTTGTTTTAACATTATTAACTGTTTGACATTACAAAGACATTACAAAAGCGACTGCAATAGTGAAATCAGTATATGTTGTTTGTTTTATTTATATATAAATACTAGTTCACAGTATCACTAGAAGTTCACAGTATCACAATCACTAGAAGTTCACAGCAATGCATTCTGCAGTCAGGTTTGTCTGCGGTAGATTCAGGTGCCACATTCAAGACGTGTTTTGGCCTTCAGTCTGTTATATTTTTAATTGCTGGTCTTAGTTTGCAGATGGATGTCTTTTAATATTTTCTGTTTTGAGACCTTGCATTCTTTTCCATTTTTCGGCTCTGCACGTTTTTAAATACAAGAATGTTCTCTGTGTGAATAGCCCCTCAGGTAAAAAGACCCCAGTGATCTGTTCCATTCCATTGAGCTCCGTCTAGAATGTTGCCTGTGAATGCAAGGACGCTCAATTTTTTTGCTGCCCGCTCTTTCTGACATTAAATGTGGTTTGCATTGCCTTGCTAATACACAAAGGATTCCCAAAAAAACATGAAGGTGGCATTGAAATCTTATTTTAAAAATGTGCTTATTTAATGTTAACATTAGTGCTTTAGCTAACATGAACTAACAATCAACTTTTTTACAGCATTTATTAATCTTTGTTGATGTTACTTAATGCAAATACAATTTGTTCATTGTTTGTGCATTAACTTTAAAGTTACCAAATACAACATTTGATTTTATGTGTTATTATATATAATATTTAATATTAATATATATAATATTAAATATAATCATTTATTCATTGTTAGGTTATGTTAACTAAGGTAACAACAGAAAGCTTATTGTAAAGTGTTACCAATACCATTATTTTTCATTTATATTGTTTTTATTTTATGATATATAAAATCTCACTGAGTAAACATGTTAAATTGACAGCCCTAGTTTAGAAGTTATATTATATATTGGTTAGGGTGCAATAAAATATGTTGATCACCGCTTCTCCATTAACAATTATGAAGAATTCAAAAGAGGTAGATCAATATCTAATTTGTCATCCTCTGTGTTTCTCTACATAAGAAATTAAGTACTTATGTTATGCTCCTACCACACAATGTCATGCTTTTCACCATTTAAATAAATGTAAACCAATTAAAACATAATACTTCAAAGTTAATTTATTTTGCAATTTAAACTCTTCATTTGTGGTTCTTAGTTTAGGAGACAGTAGCATATACGCCACTGTTCGTGAGAAATGTCAATAAAGTTAATTTGTTTTTAGCATTTTTAAATAAACTATGCATCAATACTATTACCTTAAATACGAATGTTCTAAGTAGTTATCCTGAACACCAAGGGGGCCCTTAACATTAAAATTTAATACGTTCTCACTCCCAACTCATCACATATTGATGCTTGGTCAGAACCCCCCACATTTTAATGCACAGTGTACCCATATATTTATATTTTATAATATATAATATATATAATCGTATAATATATATAAAGTATATTATACTTATATTTATGTTTATAATATATATATATATATATTTATTTATATATATACTAATAATAATAATAACAAATATATGTACACATATGTGTGTATGCATGTACATATATATGCTTTAAATGTATACAAATGTGTGTATTTGACCATACTCTCAAGGCGCATAATGATTTTTTTGTCAGTTTAAAAAAATTACAATTTTTGTCAATTTCAAACTTTAAGGCCGAGTAACTGCAACCATTAACGTTTACTACGTAAACAACTGACAAAGGGTCATTCTTGCAAGCAGCTTATAATTATAATTATGTATTGTTAAGTTAAGCACCCTCTAGCTGTCGGAAAAATAATGACAATGTTGTGTTGCATGTGTCATTATGAAATAACGTCATTACCAATCAAAATGCAGGTTCGTTTAAACACAATATGTCGACTTTTTACATGGTCCCTTACCACTTTTCCTATTCCCAATTCGAAAAATCAACATTTATGCATTTGGCAGATGCTTTTGAGTGTGATTTACAGTCTATTCAAGATACACATTTTATCAGTCTGTGTGTTTCCTGGGACCGTTGCTATAACACAATGCTCCACCAATCAAGCTATGCAAATCATAAATTATGAGGCAGATAAAAGCCCACAGTACATTAATTATGTCACAGCTGTTTCATGACTGCAGCAACAGGCCAGTGCTTTAGGGCATCTAAAGTTGATGACTCCCTAACCTAGTCCCTAACTATAAAGCTTTAAAAAATATTCTAATTTAGTTAGTAAAGTTAGTAAAAAGAAATATAGAATTTAATTGTCAAATATGTGTGTCCCTATAAAAAATGATAAACTTACTGTAAGAGAATAAGAGCGATGAGCACGAAGCCTGCCATGACAATGAAAGGCATGCCAGGGAAGGTGGACAGGGTCAGAGGGTAGAGGCCATTAAAGATCACGGAAGCAATAAGGATGCAGGTTGCTTCCACTGAGGCAGAGAAGGAGAACATGGCACCTGAGGACATCAAAATGAAGGTTAATGGACGCATGAAACAGACGTCCAGAGACACCTGGTGGAACCAGGCCCAGCTGGCTGATGGGAATAATACTGAGTACATTGACATTGCATTTAAAAAACAGATCTTTTGTCTAGGAGTAAAAGGTACAGTGCTTAGAAATAACATAAAACAGTAATGTTTCAGTTCCTCAAACATGTATTGGTTTACCAATACATAAAATGTATTAACAGAGTAGGTGAAATTATAACGCTCAGTGGAGGACAAGAAACTGTAGAAAAGAAAGTCCCGCCTTCCAGTTAAAAGATCTAGTCTTTGATAGAGATGTTTTTGTACTCTGCAGCACATATGGACATTAGCAGGACCTGGCTAAAACTCCAATATATTGTAGCTTAATTTCAGCAAAATTGTTTTTGACTTTCACAAAACATTTTGAAACAGTGGTGATGTTCCATTAAACCACATTAGGTATAACCTTTGACCTTTCCTCATAATTCTATATGACTGTCCTCTATATATGTCATTGGATATTTTATTTATGACAGCATAAACTCAACATGGCCGATGAAAGTGGCCATGCAAGTACCTTCTATTACAAGGAATAAATATGAAACACTTTTAAAATACATGCTTTATCAGTATGTGCTTTCCCTGCTGATCAAACCTTGTGACCTTGATGTTGTTGAGTTATTAATATGGTTAAATGCAAAGTTCCAATATTACTTTAATATTATGAGAGACCAAAAATACCTTTATATTTACTATATATGTTTTCATAAATTACAATTCCTTAACGAATTGATAAATATTTTTCAAACTTTGTTGGACAAAACTAGCACTGTGTCTTTAATATGCTGTTGATGCACCTGAAATTCATAACCCATGATTTTATCTGAATGAAAGAATAATGGCTGTGGAAACTGAAGCCTGTGCAGTAGATCATCGGCATGAATAATGGTTTGATCCACTTTGATAAAATATCTCCCTGAGTTGCTCTAAACTTTGTGACTGCTCGGACTAACTGGAGCAGAATGAAGCATGGAGCATCAGGACAGCCTTTAAGTGCCTGAAACATGCAATACTTATTGATCTTAGCTGGAGCTGGAAGTCGTCTGAGTGGCCCTAAATGAGTGAAAACTGCGATAGATTCAGTGACACATGCAATCCGAGACGCAGATTGAGAAAATGGCTGTCCAAATGGAGAGAGGCTTTATATACACAATGAAAACATTGCATTCATGGTTGGGGGTAACCTGTCATCAATATGTCCATTTAGAGTAGTGTCACTCCGAAAAAAAAAAAATAAATGGAAAAAAAGATGCCTGTGTCCTAACACAACATGGACATTTCCTCTGAGTTTGGCTAACAGTTCTTCACACTGGGTGAGAGTGTGGAATTCAGTGCAGTTCTGAGTATGTAGTCTATTAAAGCTATTGTTTGTTGTTGCTTGTCTTCTTTTGCATTGTTTTCCACTTAGCAGAGTCTGATAATTCAATGATTTCTATAAAAGTCAGCCTTCAATCCCTCAGTTAATTATGCCTCTCATTAAGGATTTGTGAAAGGACAATGAAGATTAAAATCTTGGGCTTTTAGCTACGTTATCAGGCAGGAACAAATGTCAGAGAAGGAAAAGATTTAGAAGAAAAGCATGACTCAAATCTATTTGTCAAAGTGAAGGTCAAAACACTTTGATGCTTCGTGAAGGTATTTTAGCTCAGATGTGGGTCTGTAGATCACACAGTAAGAGGGTAAGTCATAATGTCATGTACACATTAAAGAACGGAGCGTGACCTTACAAAAACAGTACTGTTATAGTATCATGGCACAGTGATTATATCAGGTGACAACACTACAATATTTCAAAAAATGTAAAAATGCAACATGGACACATTCATATTTATATGACACTCTAAGGTACTTTAAAATATACTGTAGTTTTAAATTATAAGATATAAACAATAATATAAATTACCATGGTACTAGTGTAAAAACATAAATTAATGTGCTCTTGTGCTCATGTTCTAAACATGCTCAGATGCACCACAATATTGTTTAAGGTTAATGCAGTAGTGTTTGATGCACTGACACAACTGGTCCTAGCCCTTAGATTATAAAAGTAAAGCTATAAATTGTCTTTAGCATATGATTGTTATTTTAACTTTATTTACAAGCAGGTATTTTTAGTAAATATTAAGTGCATATTAAGCTTAAGTAAAGCTTCCACAGAAAAGGTTGTGTTTACTATTGCTTTAAGGTTAAGCTAAAATGAACTGAAATGAGACCCTGCTCCTGTTATACATCCACTAGCATAAAATGGCAGTTTAAATTGATTAAAAATTATAAATAAAGGTGCACAAATTCAAACTTTTTAAATTAATTTTATGAAATGTATTTATTAGATTTTTAAATGTGCATTTCTAAAACCATGGTTCACTTTTAAAAATAAAGGATGAGGGTCTCTGATGTGGCTTTCTCTTTTAATTTTTGTTGCCATCTCTTTCTCTTTTGCTTCTTTTGTCTCTGTATATGTCTCTCTTATGCACTCTGTATAAGTGTAAATGTTAACATTGTACCTTGTTCATCTGGTCCCACGATAGCAGAAGACAAAGACCGAATCACTGCTTGACTGATCCCAGCTGGAGCTCCAACTACAGCCACTATAAAAAGACAGGACAGACTATTTGATTCAATACAATATATATTATCAGCATAAAAAATGAGTAAAAGGTTGCATTAAAAAAATTACATAACTTTCACAATTTGCTAGTACATCCCTCTTTTGCTTTAATGGCAGCATGCAGAGATGATCCGTGTTCTTCCAGCATGATTTGAGAATGATTTAAAGAGCATCTTGCATGCTTTAATGGAAGCAAGCAAATATGACCCTCTGTACGAACAGTTTACATTGTCAGTGTTGAAAATTTGATTAGTGATCTAGAACCATTCCAAAACCTTATATATTTCTTAGCATGATACATATTTGTTTTTACATTTTTCAAAATTCTAAAACTTTCATTATATTTCCAGGTTTAAATTCAGATTGAAATCCCAGATTTTCAATTTGCTCTGAGACATCTGGATCCCACTTTAATTACATAAGTAGATGCAATGCACCTATTGCCTCTTCAAGTCACAATTACCTTAAATCTATGGTGAGACTCAGAATGCTAAACAATTCTAAAGTGTAAATGAATCTAGAGTGGTATATTCAATAATTCATGGGATGTATGCAATTCCAAAAGGTAATTCTGAAACCTAATGGCTTACAAACTCATTTTTCTCAGCAGCTTTCTCATGCATGTTCAGAGAGAGGCCCTCTTTCTGATGAGAACAAACGATTCTCTGCATTACCGGTGATGAGCGTGTTATCATGTGTGTTGCAGGTGTGTATGTGTGTGTTCTTTGAAAGAAGGTTATGACTCCAGTGTGATTCCCCTTATTAACAGAACACCACCATGCACACTGCACCCACCCCAGCGCTGATTATTCATCACAGTCACTGCTCATTTCCCTTTGAAAGGCTTCAGTCCACCACATTGATTAGAATAACAATTTCCACATGTATTTAATTAATGGTATAAATGCCAGTCAGTCTGTCTCTCCCAAAGAGTGTCCGTCTATGGCAACCAACAAAATGTTATCAGTACTTACCACTCTTAGAACTCTCCTTCAAAGGTGTAGCCCCACTGGAACAAGGCAGGGAGTTCAGACAGCAGTGAGGATGTGAGCCATAGAAAGTCTGGTCAGGTAGACCAGACAGGTTTTTTGAGAACATTTACCCATTTGACTTTCTTGTTAGACAGGCAGCTAACGTGAAGGCAGTCGGCCCTCAAGTGGGAGAAAAGTTTGCTTCATGCATGTCATGTACTAACAAAAGAAATCTACATTGTTTTAGAGAAGAAAAATGTACTTTGATACCTCCTCTGGCAGATTTGAAACAGGGTCAGTTGTGCTGTTTCTAACCGGTGCAAAGTTTTGTTTTTTTAAAGACTTCCATGCTGAGAACAATGATATGCTGTATCTGAAACCCCCTCACTTGTTTACTCCTTCACTATTCCCTATAAAGCAAATAACATTTGAGTCCAGTGTATAGGGAAGAAGTGAACGAAAATGACTGATTTCAGGCAGTAATATAAAATACCATGCGTCAGAAAGTGCTGTCACTGACATTTTGCAACATAAACATTACACTTATCTTTTGGTGAATTGTCTTGTAAAATGGCTAGTTTCTTACTGTTTATCATATTTGTTTGGGGTGTTTACAGTTAGAGCTGATTCATCTTGCATTGGTACATGAGAATTAGTGAGTGAGTGAGTAAGTGTACGTTGGATGTACATTTGAAATCATAGTGCATTGTGGGTAAAAAGTAGTGAGCCAACATAGGGAATGAGTTACATACTCAGAATTTGGACTGCACTACAAAATGGCCGAAACCCTATGTAGTGCACTAAAGAACACAGGGTGCGATTTCGGACAGAGCAGCAATAAACACATCAGTACCATTGCGATGGTAACATTAAAGGGATAGTTCAATCCCAAAATGAAAATTCACTATTAACTTATTCTCATGTTGCTTTGAACTCTTATTGTTTTCTTTATTCTGTAGATCCCAAGAGGAGATGTTTGGAATAATGTTCATGCTGTTTTGCTCCATACAAATAAACCGATCAGGTATAAAAAAAACATACTATAACAGAAGTCTAAATGACTCTTGCATTATATTCTAAACCATACTGAAATATTCATTTCAAATATACTGAAATGTATTACCTTTAAATATCCCCCCACCTCTTACTCATTTGTGAGTTTAAATTTAGGGCATTATTAATTTTTAAATTTGCCTGCCGCCAGTAACAGCAATAAACTGTGCATCAATAAACTGTGCAGCAATAAACTGCTACAGAAGAACTATAGAAGACATCGCCAACAAGCGATTCAGCAGCCATCCACCAGCTTTCCACTGAGCTGACGGCTTAAGCATCGCAGTTATCTGTGCACCAGCAGCAACTCACACGCTTAACCTTGCTCAGGGAGGAGCTGGTACGAGCGCTGCAAGGAGCACAAGGAGTCTTTTCCTCCGAAAACTATGGCAACTATGGCATTCCCGTGGCCCTAGAACAAGGGCAAGGTATTTTACTAGCTTGGATCTCAGAAGCGCTTACAATTTGGTTCGTATTCAGGAAGGGGACAAATGGAAAACAGCCTTTTCTAGGTCCTTGGGGCATGTACCTAAAGAGTACCTAGTAATGCTGTTTGGCTTTCAATGCCGTTCGAGCTGTCACTGAATGGCCACTCCCCAAGATGGTCAAAGAGTTTCAGCGTTTCCTAGGTTTCCCTAACTTTTACCATAGATTCATTAGAAGTTTTAGTATTGTAGCATCTCCTTTACCCTCCCTCACCAAACGTCAATCCAGTTAGTAAAATCCGAAGTTAGTATGGGACGATAACGCCCCTATTTTCTGTCATCCTGATCCAGAACTACCATTCATAGTTGAGGTTGACGCCTCAAATATTGGTGTAGGAGCCATTTTGTCACAATGACACGGTTGTGACAAAATGGCTCCTAAAATGTACCCATGCGCCTACAAAAATTTACCCATGCGCCTACTTCTCATGTAAGCTCTCTGCAGCCGAACAGAATTATGACATTGGCAACTGAGAGCTGTTGGCCATTAAACTCGCTTTGGAGGAGTGGTGACATTGACTGTAATTACTGATTACAAAAACCTAGAGTATTTACGCAGAGCCAATCATTTAAATCCCTGTCATGCTAGGTGGTCACTTTTCTTTACTAGATTTGATTTTACCATCACATACAGACCGGGTTCCAAGAATACCAAAGGCGATGCCTTTTCCCGACAGTTTGAGGAAGCCCTGAGAGCAGTTTCCCTTTAAAATATTATCCCTGAAAAACTCTTAGTCACCCCAGTACAGTGGGATCTTCACCCCGAGATCCTAAATGCCAATGACACAACCCCGCCCCGCCGAATGCCCCCAGAATCTTACGTCTGGGTGCCTGATCAATTAGGAAATGTGTAATCACTCAGGTTCATGAAAGTTTAAGCTCCGGGCACCCAGGTATCGCAGTCACTATCCATCTACTAAGAAATCGATTCTGGTGGCCCAATCTCCCAGTGATACAATCACCCATGTTCAGAACTGTCCAGTTTGTGGCATCTTAGAGTCAGATCTCTAAGATGCCCAGACAGTTACCTGCCTACTGCCTACAGGAGTCCTACAGCCACTGCCAACACCACACAGGGCAATACTACCATCCTCACAATCATGGATTGATTTTCCAAGGCCTGTTGTTTGGTTCCTCTCCCAAAACTTCCAACGGCCTTTGAGACCTCAGAGATTTTGTGTAACTTTGTTTTCAGATTCTATGGTCTACCTGATTCTATGGTCTACCCCAAGCCAATGGACAGACTGAATGTTTAAATCAGGAGATAATCAGATTTCTTCGCTCATACTGTAATCAATGTCAGGCTGATTGGAGCAGGTACCTGATGTGGGCCGAATATGCCCAAAACTCCCTGGTCAAGCCATCCACGGGTATGACTCCCTTCAAGTGCGTCCTGGGCCTCCAACCTTCCCCTGTTCGCTTGGTCCGGGGAACCCACGGATCTCCCTGCTGTCACAGACTGACTTTAGTGCAGTGAGCAGGTCTGGGAGAGAGCTCACACCCACTTACTCCATGCTGTCAGACGTCAGACCCAGCAGGCCAACCAACATCGACGACCCGGCCACAACTTCGCTCCGGGCCAGTGGGTGTGGCTCTTAACGCGGGGTCTGCATCTTCGCCTTCCCTGAAAGAAACTCAGTCCTAGGTACGTGGGTCCTTTTAAAATTATTAGACTGATTACTCCTGTTTCAGCTCGCCTTGAATACCTAACACTTACCGTATCTCTCCCACGTTTCATATTTCTCTGCTCAAGCCCGCTAGTGCGGGCTGGAGGTCAGGAGGGGGGCCTCTGGGAACAGGCCCCTCCCATCCTGGTAAATGGTGAGGAGGTTTATCGAGTGGGTCAACTCCTTGATTCCAGACGCCGGGGAAGCAGGATCCAATATCTGATCGACTGGGAGGAGTATGGCCTGGAGGAGCACTCATGGGTCAATGCTGGAGACATCCTGGACCCCACTCTTATTGAGGAGTTCCACAGAGCCCATCCAGAGAAGCCGGCCCCTCATCCCAGAAGAAGACCCTGGCATTGCTTTCCTCCTCGAGTCAGAAGCCGCTCGCCTCCTCCCTGCCACCAGAGGGAACTCTCGCCAGAGTACTAGTTTCCCTCTGGACTACATTTCCCTTGGTCCCCGTGCCTAGGGCTGATTACTTCCTGTTTGCCACCTGTTTATAATCAGCCCGGTTATATAAGCCCAGGTCTGCACGCTACTTGTTGCGATGTTAGAGCATTTTTCTGGACTGATTTCCCGTTACCGTTTGGATTGTTTATCGTTTTTGATTCTTCGCTGCCTGCCTTTGGTTTTTGCATATTTTGCACAAGGACATGCATTTTTGTCATTGTTTAAGTTTGACAGACCATGGTCACCATTCAGCAGTGTTAACATTCGACATAATCGCTCTACTGAAATGAGTAAATGAGATTTTTATGTTCTACTATTAACAATTTCATAAGGAATTAATTAATTTTGAAATTAATTCCTTTAACATGAAATAATTATTTTCTGTGATTATACTTAATACAAACTACTCTTGCAAGAAGTTTTGCCCACAAGTAATGTAAAGAATGTTTAATTATATAAGTGATAGGATCTTACCAAGAAAGACCATCCATGCATTGTTGGAGAGGGCAAGCAGAACATAAGAAGCGGCTCTGAACACAGCGCTGAGTTTTGCTAGAGTCATCTCCTTCAAACACCTCATCAGCACAGGGAATAGACCCAGCAGACCAAATCCCTACCAGACAGCAAGTAAAGGATGAATAGATCTTACTCTGAGGAGATCATGTGCCTTATATTTTACAATAAGATAAAAAGTGTCTGGAACAAGATGAAACCCCCCTTTCTTAACATTTTCTGAAGAAACTAAACTAAAAAGGTTGTAGCCCCTATACCTCAACTGAGAGAGCATAGATCCAGGTGCATCAAGGTCATGGTTTAGGTTTGATTGTATAGCTTCAATGCACTGTAAGTCACTTTCGGATAAAGCTACTCTGCCAAATGCATAAATGTAAAAAATATAAATGGGGATTGCTGGTGCAAAACCACAACTATGAAGCAATTATTAAGATGTTTTGATGCTGTTATGTGGTGGCTAAGGTGTTCTAGGTAGTTAAACAGTAAGTAGCAGTTAATAGCAGTTAATAGCAAGCTAATTTATGCTGGTTTGGTACAAACAGTCAAGCCAGTGGACCAATAAAGAAAAAAGGGTTGGTCAACCAGCAACATACTTTTGCTGGTGAAGCTGGTTAAGCAAGGAAATCTTGCTGCAAAAGCTGGCTAAGAATTACCCCCTACCCCCGCCCAGCCAGATCCTCGTGTCAACAGACTTTGCCATCATCTCTGATTTGCAGCGGAAAACATAATGTGAATGCATAAACATTTCACGAAAAAGGCCAACACTCCATGTTTTTACTTTCAGCAACTCATTAGAGCCTGGAGTGTTTCATAATTCCTCACCAACTCCACGCCAGCCTAATTACAAGTCAATTTCAGCCTTTAGCCATTTATAAAAACTGCTCACCGCAGCCTTTAGACCTGCCAAGATTTTGATGCCTCAGATCTTTAGAAGTACAAGATCTGCTCCTCTCTTCTATAGTTTTTTCATTTTCTGTCCTTTCCTGGCTTTTTTATCAATTGATTTATGCAATTGCAGTTAATTAAAACTTTTTGAGGTTTTATGTATTGGCTGGCAGCCCACCAAGTGACAACCCCCCCAGATAGAATGTTTAAAAGGTTATATTGGGATCAATAGCTTCAGCTTCCACACAAAAGGCAGAGTGATAAGAGCCCCAATAGTGTATTGTGGTATAAATGGAGAGCCATCACCTCTCCAGTCTTCCTAACTGGCTGTCTTTGTCTAAGTGTCACTATAAGATATGGCATCGACCTGCTCACGCTGTTGAGAGGCAGTGTTCCTCCTGACAGACAGCAAAAACAAAACTGCCTTTAACTGGCTTCCAATCACTGTTGCTTTACAGATAACCTCAAACAGCAAACCTATTCAGCTAATGTCAGGGTGTGGGAAATACTTTTTCTAGAAGGGTAATCAATAATTACACCCATAGTTTCCACCATAAAGGTGAATTGTGTAATCGTATCACAAATTGCAAAACAACTAGTGTTTCCATTCAGGTTTTCCTATCCCCCACACCCCCATGGGCTGAGCAATCAGAGTCCTAACCCAAAATCAGACCTCTGTCAGGAAGTAAACAAAAACAGTTTGAAACAAACCAACAAAAAGTTCATATTTGTCTTTGAGCTAAGAGAAAAGTATGTTAATTTAAAAATGTACACTCAACACCCCAACCAAATGGAAGATTGTGTACTGTGGTACTATGGCTAAGAAGTGCTTTAATTCTTTTTAACAGCACTATCAGTATTATATAATAAACATCATGTGAAAATCATTTGCTCATTTAAGAGCATTGGCATGTAATCAAAAAGCCAGTTGTTTTATATTTACGATCAAACAAACATTACTGACAAGAACATTGCTGACATTTACCAACAACCCTGTTTTTACAGCATGTAAATGTGTACTTCTATTTGCAGTCTAGTATTGCAGCCCACATGGGGCGTAACTAGCCGTGTCACGCAATGGATTTGCATGAATTTATGATGATTATTTTTAAATTCAATACATTGGTAGTGTGTATTCTTCCATACATTGTGCAGTGGGGTGGCCTGAGTTTTTGTGCTGATGTCATTTCCCAATCTCATTCTCCACTCTTCCCCATCATTTCCTGTCTCCTCTCTGACCCTATTTACAAAGCCCATAAACAATATAAAGAAATATGCATTTTGTCATGCCCATATTGTATTTGACCTATACGCAGTTGCATGTGCTAGCAGAACTTGGTATCATAATGAAAGTATGCAAAAAGACACAGCTGTGTCCAGTCAGTGGCTATATTGCTGGACCACTGCTGTTTGCAAACAGAGAGTTTGAAATTGAAAGATCTCTTGGTATTTCAAGGACATTTAATGATTTCCACTCTAAGTTGCAAAGAGCCATGAGTTATTACAGTGAGTATTACCACATTAAATAAGACCACTTACCAACAACAGCATCCTGGCAGAGTTAAATACCCCAAACAGGGCAGTTGTAAACTCTCTGGGCTCATACTTCAAATACAGCAGCATAATCGACTGCTCCCCTGTGGAGACATACACACATAAAAGCACACATTATTTACGTCCTCCCTCACTCCACCTCTTTATTGGCATGACTTACAAGGCTGTTTTTAAAGCAATATGAAGTATAACTCATGTGACCTATAAGATTATAGGGAAACTAATTGTACACATATACAATTGTACAAAAACAACAATTATATTACAGAAAAAATTTAGGTAGGTAATATTTGCGAACTAATTACTTTATAATTGAGAGTAAGTACTTATTTTAGGAATTTATGGAACATTATTCATTCTTTAGCTTTCTGTGTCTATCTGGCCTCTGGAGGAACAATACTAAATTAAAGTGCTCTCTCTGCAGCGGCTAACTAATATTATTAACATAAACAGGCGGCTTGACCAGAGAGCACATATTAGCCATTGTGTCCATTTATTACCAAACAGGAAATATTAGAAAGGAGTGTTTCCATTGTTCCTATAGCTCAACTGGAAGAGCATGACACTAGCAATGGCAAGATCATGGGTTTAATTCCCTGTAAATGCGCATACTGATAAAATGTATGGCTTGATTTCTCTGTAAATCACCTGAATTAAAGTATCTGCCAAATGCATGAATGAATTAAATATGTGCATATGTGACTCTTATAACTATTCAAGAATGTGTCCAGGTCACGTAGAAAAAGGGATGTGAAGATGATTTGGGTTATCCATACAGGCATTTTAATGACCGATTTTTAAAATGTTTACTACTGATCTCCCTAGAATCAAATATTTGATTACATCCATGAAAAAAAATCCTAATGCTCCTAAAAACAGGCTTTATTTTTCTCATTCAGATATATGTATTTTTTCTGATTTTGGGGTAAAATGTGACCTGTGCATTTTCTTGACAGCCATGTGCTTTTGCAATTTACTGAATATATAGGCTATGTGAGTGTGTGTACTGACCAACAGCAACCAGGTTATTTATGAAGGTGCAGAGAATGAGAAAGTGCAATTTCAGTCTATCCTGCCCTGGTCTCCTCTTAAAAACAGCTTTGAAAGAAAGCTTAGCATACGTTAAGAAAAACGGCTTAGACTGGTTGTCCTGGGAGCCCTCCTTAACTGTATCCTCATTAGAGGGTGCATTGAATTTATTTTTTGCAGACATGGGGTCTTTCAGCCATAGCACAATATAACTAATAGCCAAAACATGGTAACCAAGGTAGGCCCCGTATGCGGCTTGGAGTCCATATTCTTCCTCCAGGAATCCTCCTAGCAGGAAGCCCACCATCCCTCCTACGAAGATCATTGATTCTGCCACTGCCATACGTAATGTGCGAATGGAGTTGGAGCCCATGGTCAAGTCAGCCAGATAGCTGAAACAGCTGAGAAATATGGAAACGTGGCCACCGGTCAGTCCTACGATGGCAGCAGCAATTAGGGTCCAGTAAACGTTGACGTTCTCCATCAGGTCTATAGCCAGTAACAACCCCCCACTCAGCAGGGACAGCACAGATGGGAACGCCATAACCGAGCGGCGCCCAGCACGGTCAGACCAGGAGCCCAGCAGTATTGCAGGGGGGATTGAGACCAGACTGAGGGTGATGTTGAAGAGGAGAAGGATGTAAGATGCTTTCTTCTGAACCTCCTCGTCCCCTTTGTGATGCTCAGGATTGTTGCAGATAGTATCATTCTTAAGCAATTCATGACAAACCTATGAAATACAAAAACAGAGCAGGTAATTACCCTTTTGACCCCTCTTGGTTCACATGTCACATGTACTTATTAATTGGTACAAATTCAATTATGTGGGTTGGAATGAAGTGTGACACTGCAAAGAGGTTTTTTAATAAAAAATTTTAAATAGTCAAATTATGCAGTAATGTGATTGAAAACAGCAGATAGACGAATGCTAATCACAGTCATCTAAAATGAGAAAAGCCTCAATTAATAACAATATCTGATTATATCAGTTCAGCTGAACAACACTGTTCCTAAAGTTTACATTAAAAAAGAGTAGCGTATCAAATAATATTATGGGTGGAAACAGTTGCTAAGGTGCAACTGGTCAATCATTTTTAAAGCAGGGCTTAGTAAAGCGTCGATTGATTTCTGCAATCACATTGGTCACACTGAGGGCTTGACATTTAACTGTCCTTTTCCTGCTACTTCAAATGTTATGAACTAAAAATCTGGTATTTACTTCTTAAGTCAGGTTTGAGGATTTTTCCACTTCTCTATTTTTTATTGAGTGTCAGTAATGATGCTCTGAGGCATTATGGGAATGATGCAGAACCCAAGCACTAACTCATCGCATCAGGGTAACCCCCTTAGTTATCGTAAGAACTAGTCTCTCATGAACTCACAAATATGACGATATCAAAAAGTAAATGGCGAGAATCAAGGCCATTAGGAGTGGCATAAGTGAGCACTTTGAAATAAATGATTGGGCCCTTTTTAATCTTTAAACAGTTTTCACTGCATGCAGTTGTGCTCATTCACATGATATATTCATACGCATTTTTTCTGAGAGCTGTTATGTGTAGATCCGTGGAGTTCATTCGAAGGCTAAAAGAATTTAAAGAGAGAGAGAGGAAAGTAAGGACGCCCATGTAGAAAAAATGCAATGTGACATAGACAGGAACTAAAAAGAGCTGCGTGTTTTGTTGAGTAAGCATCAGCCCTGAGCTAATGCATATATTCACAGGAATATTTATATTCACAAAAAAGTCACACTTTTTTCTGCTTCTTTAAACATTTTTAAACTGCTACTGTTTTACTTACATTTTTATTTAATGCTTTGACATGAGTTAAATTTATTAACATTAATATATTAAGATTTTAGTCTACATCATAGTCATGAAACATTTTTTGCTAAGTAGGTGATAGTAGGAGGTGGGACATCACCAACTCTCATTCTAGAGAATGATATTGAGTTATTAGTTCTCTAAAGAGAACAAGTTATTTTCAGTCCATTTTACTGTAAAGCAAAATGACGGTACATGTATCTGTTAAATAAATCATTTTGTCAGCATTTAGGAATACATACTAGCATTGGTAGCCTTAAAGCTAAGTCTTTCATCATTTTAATCATTTAAACATTTACCTTTATGCTTTAACCTTTAAGAGAAATGACAAGTGATCTATCAATAAATTTGGTCCCAAAACGGCAAGCAAAAAAAATAGCAAAATACTGTTTAAAAGTTTTCAGTGTAAACTATGCATGTTCAATGCACAACGTTAAAACAAAGAATGAATTATCTCAACCACAGCCAACATTTAAGTTTAGCAACAGAATGCAGACTAATGACTGTCAGCGACTGTTTAATCTACTGCATGAGTGATAGTGGTTCCTGTTGTTTTGCTCTGGGACTGTCATGGCATTTGGCATGATTAATGCCTGCTGTAGTTTTGGGTTTTGAGTACATCTTGAGCTCCACCACTATTCTCTAAGCGTTCCAATGTTCTGCTTCGGGCATTTCTGTTTTGTGTACTAAACTGTACCCTGCTGACCTGTTTTTCAGGGCACAGAACAAAGCACTGACTCGCTCGGTCAAACCTGATTAATGATTTACTTTTTCCACTATCTTCCTATTTTTTACTTGTTTTTTGTCTTGTTTTGTACTGTTTTGAAGTACCAGCTCTCTTACCTTTGTGATAATCATCTGTTGATATGCAGGTATCACAATGGCAGTGCTGGTCATGTAGAAGAAAATGACCGGCTCCACTGTAACAATTTTCCTTAGTTTCTCCTTCCATGTTGACATATTCGGCTTTGCAGTGACAGATGAACAAGGAAGGAAATGAGAACCAATCTCTGTATTACAGCTGTGTTATGTTAAGAGAACCCATGCCAACCGTCTATATGGTCCAAACAGAAATAATGAACAGGTGAATTGTGTTTCCTTCTTGAAACAAGGTTAGTCACATGCATGTCAGATGCGACACAAAAACTGTGAGTCAACATTCTCTTATCAGGAATTGTACTTTTGTGGTTGTAAAAGTGACTTGGCCTTTATTTGCACTTGTAACACATCCCCCACAGATTCACACTTCTCCAGTAAAAGAAAGGAAGTTGCCAGAATAGTGCTCTTTTCTGAAGTATGTGCTTTTAGAATACAAAGCTTGCAAAAGTCAGCTGAAATTTCCTCTCAATAGATAAAGTTTCTTCAAAACTGTTTGCTGGCAAAAGGGATCATAAGAGTGATAATATACACTTTGAAAGCCCTATTACAGCCTGTCAAAGGGTTCTTATATAATTCTGCAAACGTATAGTACATTGGATTAAGACCATATTGTGTTATGTAATATCAGGCCATTCACTCACACACACACACACACACACACACACACACACACACACACACACACACACACACATACATAAAACATTAATAACATTATAATGTCTTAATCCATTATACTACCTTTTGCTGCTATATACTTATCTTTTGCTGCTGTATCCCATCTAGATCAGTTCTATGTGTTGCACGTTGAGAGATGCTTTTCTGCATGCCTTGGGTGTAAAGAGTGATTATCTCTTTACACCCACTCCTAACACCATGATTATCATTACATAAAGAGTGAGTTACTGTTGCCTTTCTGTAATTATATCGTAACACCAAATGACACAAATGGTCTCTATGATCAACTTATGCTTACAATGCTCTTATGAAATTCAGCCTCTGCCATTTTTCTCTGACCTCTGCCATCAACAACAAGAGCTGCCGCTCACTGGCCATTTTTAATTTTCGGACCATTCTCTGTAAACCATAGACATCCCGCAGAACACCATTTCTGAAACACTCCTATCAGCTCATCCTGCACCAGCAACCATGTTACATTCAAATGTCTCACATTTCTTCCCATTCTGATTAATGCCTGTACAATAACTGTCTAAATGCATTGACTTCCAACATATATGGCTTATTATTTATTTGCATTAACGAGCTATTGAACAGGTGTACATAATACTGTGGTCATTAAGTGTATGGTACATATATTCTGTAATTGCACAGTAAGTATCAGTGCATTATTAGACAACTGCAACCCGAAGGCCAAATCAGACAAATAGCTGCCCTGCATAATACAATATAGTGCTCTGCATACAAAACTCAGCAGTCTCTTATTAGACATCCATGTTCCATTTTCAGAATGAAGTGAGTGTATTTATGCTTTTTCTGGTAATATTTCAGTTTTTTTCCCCTTAATATTTTTAAAAATATAGACTTACTGATAGCCCTGCAATATTAAAGTTATTTTTTCCCCAGTTTTTTAAAAGTTAGTAGTTCGTAAAACAATCCAAACATCTTTATTATTAAACATTTACCAAGGAAAAATGGCATAAAAAATATTAAAATAATATGTTTTCTAAGCATAAGTGTTCAATTTGTTTTGTTTTTTACTTGCACAAAGCTCCCAAAATCTATTATTTTCTAACAGCCCTGTTTTTGCAGAGACCACATGTGCAGAGACCACATGCAGAGCGCTGCTTTATAAATCCTTTTAATCTAATTAAAGCAAAACATTGCACTCTTAAAAATGTTTGGGTTCTGCAAATATCATATTGTAAAAATAAAATTACACTCTGAAGTGATCCTCAAGTTACACTAGTCTAAACTATGATTAAATAATAACGAACATTTTGTACACCAAGCATTTAATTCTGTGTCAAGTATTTTTATGTTGATTGCACCTCAAATCCCACATCTCAGGCTGTGTACCCAGAATGAGCATGACTGCCTGAGCCACAGGAAGAAATCAGATATGTAGGCATGCCATATGGGAATAAACCCTTATGGGAATATTATAAAAAATATGGGAATAGTGTCAGTCTCTAGAGATCCTAAATCTGCTGGGCAGAGCTCAAATATTTTTTCAGGTTAGCTGTCTGAGGAGCGGTATTTGTGTGTGGACACTGGACTGCTCTATTATACCAAGCTCTCATAGATTTGTCAATAGTGTCTCCACCCCTCCTCAAATGTTTATTGGTGTTTATCATGTTTATTATGACCTCTGAAAATAAATCATGCTAGATATTTTCCCAAAGCTAATGTTCCTCCTACTCCTCCTAGACATTTTTGCTATTAATTTTAATAAACAGTTACCCTCAAATTCACACTATTCTCTAGTAGAGCACACTATTCTTCCTATCATGACATTAACAAGACAAAAATATGTTCCAATAAGTTACAACTAGAATATGTTTAAATATTTTCACATCATAATTTTAAAGGGTATAACTTTTGATCTATTTTGAAAATCTAGCAAAAATATATATATATTAAAAAATATATATTTTTAAGTATGGCTTAAGTGTTTTTTGTAATTCTTTATATTTCTGTATACATAGCATCTATTAAACATTCTCATTCTCTATCTATCTCTATTTTATGCCCATATTCCCACTATTCAATGATGAATAACACCCATAATGTCTTCCCCAACTTTTCAAATTATTCCTTTGCCATTTCATAGAATATATAAGATGGCAAGAATTTGCCTAGACAGCCATGAATAATGAATGCCTTTACCACATGGTGAAAACTGTAATTGTTTCAAATTACCTTATAAAATAGCGCACACAAAAGCTGTGTGCTGAGCGTGTTGTTTCTTGGAATTGTACCACACTATACATTAGAAATGTGTGATCACGTGTGAAGCCCAGCACACTGGAGCTCTTCTGAAGGGTGAGATAAATGTGCTGACCTTCAATGAATGGCCAGTGTATTCGGCACAAAGTTTTTAATAGTGCTATAGCAGTAGGTCAGAATAGTGCTGCTCTTCTGATGAAAATGTCATAAACTGTATGGGCAAGTGAACCAGGGACTGACACACACAAACACACACATACACACACACACACACACACACACACACATATATCTATTTTTACTCATAGAAATGAACAATCACAAATAAGATCTCATTAACATAACAATTGCTTTTTTTAGAAAAAAATTAGATTAAATACAAAGCACATGGAGTTATCTGCTTCTCAGATCTCTAATTTAGATCTCTAAAATAAAATAAAATAGATCTCTTCTAATTATGCATTTAACAGACGCGCTTCCATCCAAAGTAACTTACAGTACATTCAAGTTATACATTTTATCCGTATGTGTGTGTTCCCTGGGAATCGAACCCACAACATTTGCGTTGCTAACACAATGGACTACCAACTGAGCTACAGGATCACTCTCCTGTTCTCTCCAGAGACCCTACTGTATTGAGCTACTGTGTCCTCTAGACTTTCATGATTTTTTTGAAATGGCAACAAACTGCATTCAGATTTGCCAAGATTATCTATATTTAATTCCTCTAAATGTGTGTGTGTGTGTTCATGACTTGCAGTGTGTGTGTTCATTACTCACCAGTATGGGTTAAATGCAGAGGTCACATTTCAAGTATGAGTTGCCATACCTTGGCAAATACGTAACTTTCTCAGATCACTAAAAACAGTTGATTATTAAACCTCACTCTCATATTTTTCTGATGGGCAGTGCATCATGCAGTGCTGGTTTCCTGTCATGTTACAGTGCGTACAGTGTAATTTCTCACTTGCTATCTCCTATTCACTTATCAAAACCCGCTCTAAACTGACTATATTGCTTCTAATTTATCTGTGGGTTTGCATTAAAAAATAATTTGCTTTAAATGTGGTTATAGCTTCATACCATATTTGAATGAAATGAGTCCATCAGTCAGGGTCTTTGATCTGGCAATGATCTTTTTGCTCAAATGCCTTCATACACTCTTTCTATTTATCTTTTTTTGTGGTAATTCAGAAAGGGGGGTGAGGAGATAAAGGGTTTCTGAAGTGTTGATGCGGTAAGTATTGTACAAGGCCTCTTTCTCTATCTTTCTCTTTATTTCTCTCTCTCATCATAATTCCCTCTGATCTATCTCTTGGGATCCAGCTTCACCTCAACATAAAACAGATCTTGCAGGTCTTTCACCTAACCACATTCACTTGGATACACTCTGAGACTGATAAATCAAGATTTGTATGTACATGTACATTATTGTGAGCACATGTTTGTGGTAATACCGATGAAGATAGATAAAGCATTCCTGCGAGACGAGGCTCTGATGAAGCTTAATGCTGTTGATTAGATCTGCAATGTAAACGTAAACAAATGCTCTTGTTTGAAACACGCTTACAGGTGCCATTTTTAATCCAGTTGTAAGGAGCAATCTCAAACGAGATCTTGATCATTTATCAATTGTTTCTCATAGAGAGCAATGAGAATAAATGGAGATCAAATGAAAACACCACAAAATATACTAATAATATCCTATATGTCTTCTCTAGAGTTTCAAAAGAGACATCTCAACGACGTCTCAAACTGTGCTCAGAATTGCAAATACATAAATCAAAGCCAGAGATTACTGTATAAATCTTAAATCTTTCTCTTCAAATTCTTCCAAGATCAAATTATCCGGGCTATGCTATCAAAGGGGGGTTAAGCCTTGGCTGGTTAACTCAAGAAGGTACCTGGAGGGCAAATCTGATTTTGTCAAGTTCCACATGTTCCTGCATCAACATCCTGGTTGGTCCTAGAAAAACATTCCTAATACCCAATTAATCTTAGGGCTAAGTTTAGTACAAATTGTAAGGTCAGGAGTGGGTTAAAGGCTTGCACACCATTCCTATCAGCCTGTTACCTTCTTACCAAGTTTAGGACATAGGTTATGACAAGGGGAAGAGACAGGGATTGTGTTAGAACTTTATTTCTTCAATAGGATGGTTGTTTTAGGATCAAAAAACATGTTGCCTTGCTTAACAAAATTAAAATCCTGATATGCTGACTGACTGATGGCACCACAAGAACATGCAGAATCCTTCAGCTGTGGCTGTCCTGAGCTCTGAGGTGAAGGCCAGCAGAGATGGAAAATATGAAGCCATTTCATGCTTTGAGGAGCCTTCCAACAATTTCAGGCACTGGTAAAACATCTACTGTAATAAAATACAATGTTTTCCATTTATATAATGCTTGCAGAAATTACATTTTATCAGAATACACAACTACTGTTAAATTGTCCCTCAGTGGAGAAACATGCTTTTTCGGGGCAGAGTCACAGCATCTACAAGGGGTTCTGAAACAGAGTGATCAGTCACATGACAGCTCAGGTGACTGGATAAGAAAAAAAAATTTGATTTGGATTAATACTCCTTTCTTTGTGGGTATCTGCACATCTTGCTGCTAATAATTATGTTTACACTTATGTTTACATCTATGTTTTTTTTAACTGAACTGTGTACTGGTCTGCGCTGCACTGGGACTTACTATGCCTATAGTCTGTCCTAATAGTCATTGTACTGTCTTATTGTAACGGAGACGCGGAGTCATGAGGATCCATTTGCAGCTTTTATTAAGAATGGTCAAAAACAGGCGAGGGTCAAAATACCGGCAAACATTGTGATAAAGTCAGACGCTCGAAACCGGTTCTGAAGCAGGTGAAAACCTGGCCAGCAGGAGCCATCTCTGCTCTTCAGGACTGCATCGAAGACACTGACTGGCACATGTTCAGGGAAGCAGCAACTGATGGCAACTTCATAAACTTGGAGGAATATGCGACATCAGTGACCTGCTACATCAGCAAGTGTATTGATGACGTCACCGT
>JAZGTJ010007284.1:0-23169 GCA_036877575.1 Botia almorhae
CCTTTACATTATTCCTGGTAACAGAAACTCTGCTCTGCCAACAGAAACATATCCTCCAAATTTAATTTAATACACAGAATCCCCTAATACCTCCTCAAGACACTGAATATTACACAGCTCAACTTATAGCAGCACTTATCTGAGTAGTTAATTATGACCGAACACGTTTATTTGCATGTTCAGCTGCAGCGATTCTCCTCATAGCGATTCTGTGACGTTGATGTATAAACAACACCAGCAGTTGAACACCGACTTAAAATGGTCTGATTGGTGGAACTCTACCTTTCGCGTGTGAGGAACGGCCCTGGGGGACGTACAACCTTTTAAACCTTATGAAAATGCTAATGATAAAGCCGATCATTGTCTCAGTCTCATTTTGGATGCATGAGGGCTGACAGGAATGCAGTATTCATGCAGAGTCTCAGCAGAGGAAGGCCTTCATTACGTAGCGTGGGAGACGTAACGCAAGCCAGGAAGAGAGAGGAAGAAGAGAGAACGATTTCCGGACGTGTGGCAGACAGCAACAGGTCTGCGAGCGGCGACACGGGGCCAAAAAAATCTTTCGTTGAATATTAGCAAAACCGTTTTGAATATTTTACGACTACATCCGGTGAAAACTTTTCGTACTGTCATGTGATAAATGCGATTCACAAACACAAGAAGATGAAACGAAAAAAAAACTTTGATATTTCCGCCGCAGGACATGAATTGCTTCTCATTTCCTTTAGAAAGCAATACTGAAATATTTCCTCTCAAAAATTAATAAGCACAAAAAAGGAAGTTGGAAAGTTCTCAATTACTTTTTGACAGGAAGAGAGTATAACAAATCCACCCGTAAGTGGAATTAAAGTATTATTCATCTTCTGGAAATGAACCGCTGTGAAGACAGTGAGTCACAAAGTACGGTTTACCGAAGACATCGTGGATCAACTTTAAAAAAAACAATTAGCATAATCCTCTATTGCGTTAAATTATAGATTGATAAGAATGTTTTTTTAAACTCTATCCTCGGCTCTAAGAATAATCAAATCCGTAAAACCTCACCTGAAAATCTCATTGGCTGATTTAGCATCCTAAAATGTCTTTAGCACAAACACGCTACAATAAAATTGTAACTTTGTCACTGAACACCAAGGACAGGCAAAAGAAGGCATCACAAAATTTGGAAGTATAGTCTTATTGGGTTGGACAGAAAAGGCAGGAGACTTGCGTTTGATCTTTAAGTAAGATTATCATGTAGCTTTTACCTCAAGTGATGGATTAGGAACAGTGTCAATGGTTTCCCTCATTCCATGGCCAATCAAAGACATCCTTTTCTTAGCAAGCCACCCGCTATGAGGCATTTGGACCATTGTGCACCTTTGACATGACTGAATTCAGTAAGCAGACACTTAGAAAGCTCTTGTGTTTAGCATTTCTTCTTTTATATGCACAGAGCTGGTCTACATCGTCTCATGGGCACTAGCCCGTAAATCAACCTCAAATGCAGAATAAACAAGATAAAAATATAGTAATGTGTGTATTAAGCTTTGATCTTAAAGCTCCTCTATTCACCACGTTAGGATCAAACGCCTCCACAAGTATAGTAATATCCGTAAATGTTGACCTTGTTCAGACATATGTTAGGTGCCCATGAGGAAACAAGCTTTGATTTATAATAAACAATGGAAGTCTATGAAATATACCCATTTAGATAAGTAAATGTTTGTGTGTATGTGTGTGTGTGTGTGTGTGTGTGTCACAGTTGTTGTCTTTTACTCAGAAGACTGTAGATTGTCAGATGTCACCCGAGACCCTCTCAGTGCAGCAATAACACAGATCCAGAAAGATCTACGGCTGAACCAGAGGACGACAGGAGCCTGAGAAAATGTTAACCGCTCCTTCGAAGCCGATGTTTGGTCTGAGGGGAAGTCTTAGGGATCCCTTGATACACCGTTTAAACACATTTTTAAAGCAGATAAACACTTGACGACAGGGAACAGAGGAAATTATGTGTGCTTCAGAGCTCAGCATCTAAAAAAGCCCTTTGAATTTAGGACTTTAATTGAACAATGAATACGTTTGAGTAAGTCTTTTCCTATTAAGGAAACTCAGAGTGTGAAAATTAGCTGCTCATCGCCGATGCTTTCGAGTTCAGCCGTAAGTGAGCGCTGACAACCTTTCACGATTCCCGGTAATAGAGATTATAAAGCCGAGTTAAACAATTCTTTTACGCTCATAAGTAGCCCATTAAAGCAAAAGAAAGCGCAGTTCAATGCTAATTCATCTTCTAACTGGCCACCTTTGTAACACAGTGAAAACAGAACGCATGATGTCATCCAACATATGATGTCATATAACTATTCATTTACATTTACATTTACACTGATGCGTTAATCCAGAGCAATTTACTGTGCATGCAGGCTATACTGTACATTTGTTTAGTACGTGCTTTGTCTGGGAATCGAACCCATGACCCTCGTGCTGCGAGCACCGTGCTCTACTAGTTAAGCCCCAGAAAATCTGCTCTCTTGTTTGTACCTTGTACGTTTTTAAGCTCCGCTGACTAGCGGCACGGGGTAAACAGCTTCCGGTGGTACTCGTGTTGATGGCGACGGCATTTCAGGAGAACACCACTGTTAGGAACAACATAACACAGTGTGAAAACAGACCGCCGGAGCGGGGGTGCAATCAAATCCGAATTCACACACAAACAAAGTGCCGAATGTTAAAACGACACGGGATTAAATCAACAACCGGAACGCCGAATCCTCTGATTGTCCATTATGTTCTCCCCACAACGGAGGTCCATTTATTTTTATCACCACAGAGCCTGTGTATGCTACAGTGCATTAAAAACACCATCTAGCCAAAAGTGACAGCAGACCCTTTGTGTATCAGAGATCTTTTGATCTGGAAAAGGCTGAGTGGGAGAACAGAGAGAAGGTCTTAATGCATTTGCCTGTTAATATGTCCTAGATTTGTCGTCGCTTATTGAAATCTTTGCGAACAGCATCCAAACAGACGGGCGAATATGAGATCCTTTAGAGGAGGAACGATATCCTACAGCATGTGTTTATGGTGACATTAACTCCACTGGCTGGCAAACGAGACTCACGCCCATGAAATATTGAGCGTGCACTCAAGACAGAAGAGTTCGCCTCTTCTGCCGGAGCATCACAATGTGAGAAATTGTTTTCAGAGAAGTAATAAGGAGGCGGCCTATATCAAATTCCTGAAGATGGATTAAGGGTTCAAAAAAATGCGAACGCGTTGTTTGTCACAGGCATAATCTGCTTAATGTTCTTTTACTGTAAACGTTTGTCACATTTGCGTTCTAAAAAGCGACTCGAAAAAATAAACAGCAGCGCACGAGTCATTTACGCTGTTGTTACTGGAGGAATTTCTGTTTTTCATAGGCTAATGATCCATGGAATTATTACCGTGTTTGGATAAGCGCTTTGTATAGCGTGAATCACCAACATCACGAATTTACAATCTCTTACCAGTTTCCATTTTCTTTGTGTTGCAAACCCCTCGTAAACTCTAGCTACCATGTTCCTCCATTAAATTAACTTAATGCTATAATGACTGGCTAATGTGTGAAGCAGATAACCATATTTTAACCTTATTGCTAACTGATCCCACCCTGCAGTTTCACTGTACATATCCACTAATATCTTACTGTACATCTGAAAGGGATTATTAATTATCAAATGCCCCGAGGCATGATCGCCGTTTGATAAGCGCGTTGTATCATACTGCTCACCCTCATTAGGGAACGAGTTCAGCCCGCACACTTAAAGGACATTACTGAATATATTACATACAAATGAATATTTGATATCTCTTTAGAGCAGATGCCTCAAACTACACTTGCAGAACAGAGAGATGTCATTGCATTTCAGCAATATCAGCACTTCCTGTCCTCATTAGAGGCAAATGCAAAATTGAACAGGCTTTAAAGAACAGGCTCTCGTTTCTAGAAAAGAAGGTGTCTACGATTAAACCCCGTTTTCTCTTTTCGCTGAGGTAAACTGACTGTGGTTGGTAAGCAGAATGACACTGATCTATTATTAGGCTTTTTACAATATAAGAAGCCCTAATGAGATCAACCTAGCGGTTATTTACCTTTTTCTGTCATGACTGTAAGATACCGTAACACAGCAATGCTGAAACGCTGACAAAACTGACGTGCGTTGTTTACAAGCAAGCGAAGTAATTTAGCCAATTAGCATGTGCGGGGTTTATACCCCTTGTCAAAATTAAGACAGGGGATATAAAACCTTGTATAATTAGCATCTTATTTTGGCCAACTTCTGCCCACATCAACAGCTAGGGTCAGCCTGACATGTAAAGCAACCAATCATAGTTCACTGTTTTTAAGTGTCATTTATGGGCGGGGTTTATCCAAAACTGTGCATACCAGAATAATAGATCACAGTAATGTCACTCAAATAAGGGCACAACCGTGTCCGTTTTGATGGGCTTTACTGTAAAAATGTATCCAGGAACGCGTTTTATGTGTAGCCTGAAACAAATTGTTTGGTGGGTGCCAGGTGAATTTAATACGTACATCTCTGTATCTCTATTCATAACAGTATGAAGGAAACAGTCATACCCAACATCAACAGCTGGCTTCATAATAATGCTGGCTTCTCTGCTTTTCCGCTACCTACAGGGACCTTAAACGCCGCTGTCAGACAGCCAACTTCAAAACGCTGCTTTCATGACAAATCTCACTCTATCAAAGCTCATTCTATTGACAGAAGATGAATGGGACAGAAAAGACAGCAAGATTCGGCATCGGAGGCACGAAGAAGAGGATTAAATCACTACGGCCCCCTAATTAAACCTCTACGGTACGAGAGCAGCAGAGACGAGCTTATAGTAGGCGATTCTGCTGGATATCCCACGGGGTCTATAATAGCTAGTGTGAAAAGAGTTTAAGAGGGAGCGGAATACTGTGATTGTTTACCTAATGTCACACGTCTTTTTGAAGAGTATAGCGGGAATTTAATGACATTCCCAACAACGGGAATGTTTTGAAGCACATTATTGCAGAGAGGTTGACATTTTGGCATTTACGTCACGCTTTCGTGACTTGACTTCGCCGATGATAATTATATAAATGACGAGTTACTCTAGAACGACCGATGGTTGGGTTTGTGTCACAGTGTAATGATGATTTTTTTTGTAATGGAAAATGTCAGATCAATAAAAAGCTTATTAAAGGTGATATGTGCGATTTTGGGATGTTGAAATACTTTCTTCAAAGCCGGATTAATATGCAGAGTCAGTAAATCATTTCTGTGTTGATTTCCTAAAAAAAAAAACACTGCACAACTAGCTCGACGTAGCAACACCAGCTCAACCAATTGGGTGAGTTTGGAGTGGGGCTATCTGCTTATCTAACCAATAGAAAACAATGGGAGTATTTAGACAAATCAAAAACAGTCATTATTTTTTTATATTTGTTTAGTGAGGCTAGTTGCAATTACAAGTTTTGCCATTATCGCTCTCTTTTTTTTAATCAATATTATACCAATTTTAATTAAAAAAACAAAGTATTTCATTATTAAAAATGATACATTTAAGGCTAAATTTGCCTTTGTTTGAACAACATCAGCATAATTTTTGGTTTGCTTCAGTATTAGGTTGACAGTCAGACCTGTGGCACACTGCGAATAATCGCTTTTGAATACTGGTCACATACTGGTCTTATTCCCTTTCAAATTTGTTTTTCTGAAATACTCTATAAACACAAAGTCAAATACAAATGAACTTCTGACAAAGGCTTGTTTGTTCCAGTCCAGCTTTAGTGATACCGCATCCAATATCTGCAGAAAATTCTGTAGCGAGATCGAAGCCGGAGTCCCGCCGCTGCCTCTGTTTTATCAACACCGGTTAATCCGTCATGCGGAACGCAAGCGTGGGAGGTGCCGATCGCTAAGTGAGTAAATTTCAGCCCGGCGCCGCACGCGTTATCAAACTACGAGAAACATCTTGCTTTTTCATCACGACAGGCAGAACAGTCAATGGATCGGCTGAGAAATTACCGGGAGAATTTTCCTCCCTTCTTTGCTCTAGTTTTCCGGCCTCTTTCTTATCTGTCTTCCTCCCTCTCTGATGTTGACTAAACAAATGGAAAAGGCGAGATGAAAGAGACACGGAACGCGGAAACGGGACGGTTTCGGGACAAACATCGGAGGAGACACTTCAAAGCTGTTTTTGCTGTATGACAAATTGTGAATTCAATCAAGTTATTTTGTCATTTTTAAGGCACTGTCCACCGCGTTTTAAAGCATGTGATTAATTAAACGCATAACAATTTTGCCATTTTTTGGTAACGGATGTATTTCATGTGATATTACACATTAAAAATTTCATTTGATATTTGGTATGATTTGTGTGGTTTTGTTTTTGTGAACTCGATTAGTTTCTCGTCTGAGTTTGTCGAAGAGTCTCTGCCTCTTTCGGCTCCTTGGAGAAAGGACCCTGAAGTGATCTCAATGTCTGCCTCATTTAATGTGATCATAACTTTGCCGTTGCCATGGAGCCCATAGCACATTTCTAATGTTAAATTGTTTCTCGTAGCCAGCAATAACATTAAATCAAGCGCAAATGCAGACTTTTGCTCAAGTCTCATGCTTCACTGGTTTCGCTCCTTAAAAAAAAAGCCCACTGACTCCCTCCAGAGTATCAGCAATGTCTCAGACTGTGCTCGCATGTCTTAGCAAAGCCTGTGAGTTCAAAACGATCTCAAACACTTCTCATTAAATTCTTCCAAGACCAAATGATCTCGGCTATGCTTTCCCTGTGAACTGTACAGCTCGATATTCTCGCTGTAAGCTGCCAGCAATGGTCTCATGTGTGTTTGTTTTGTCTCAGACATTTAAAATAGAAGATCTGAGAGGAAGCCGACACCTGGATGAGACATGAAAACCGCAGCGCGAAAGAAGATTTCTTTGAGCACATAAAATTTTTAAAGCGCCCGTCAATCGAACCAGTAAAACACTTTTGTTGCAGAATTCGTAATGTGTCGTAATATAAACAACCTTTATTCTAAAACTTTTTATCTAAACAGATGTAACCCACTTCCTCCAGCTGAAAGACAGACGAAGAAAGTAATCCATTTTCATTTAATATTTATCTCTATTCACCATGTCCTCCGACCACCTTCGTGCAATTAATATTTACCGGGTATCTGGGCATCTATCATTTAGATTCAGAGGTTCTCACGGGTACTCATGCTTACCCTGAGGGAAGGAATAAAGATGCCGCCTTGTACGGAACGCGCGGCGAGCTTTCGCTATCAAGACAGTGTTGGGGAACGAACCAGACGCGTGTCAGAGCGAGGAACCGAAAGCGTGCTGCTGGCTACAATGTTGGAACTGCTTTGAACTTGTTTTACAGAACACGGTCCCTGGACCATACAGCGCCGCTTCACCGCATTTTGTGAGATGATGTTTTGCGCTTCTCTCATCTCTTGCCTTGAGGTGGTTACTTTAAAATGGGAATTAAAGCTCCTGGTTCACAGTTAAAGTTGTGGAGCGAGTAATTCTCCGTCACTGATGAGCTGTATTACGAAACAGAATTACACATTCGGATGGAGGGCGACTAGCCAAATGCTCCATTTACCCCTTGATATGGTTTTGTTAGTGACTTGGAGACATAAAGGTATACGAGTCTCACAGATCGGATTGGATAATCTCTCTGCGTCACCGTAATACTGCGTTTGATCTATTCCATCCAAGAACCTGCTGCCCTTGTGCTCCACTTAAACTAGCCATTTACACCCAACGCGATACTTTTCAGGACATTTTTAATTCTAATGCACAGTTATCAACAAGCGTTGCAAAAAAATCGCACTTACATCACTGTTATTACCTTCTTTTATGCTAAAGGCAAGAACCACTATTGTGATTGTTCATTTTTACGGTAATGGAGTCAAACAAACTCCTAAATCTTTGGTTTAAAATTTACCAAAAGCGAAATGAAAACACGAGGCTTGCTGAGGAGAGGCACGCCGTCGCTTTTGTCATTTTTGTACGACTAACCAGGACCAAAAGGGTGTATGCTAATTGCTCATTAATATTCATGAGGCTGATTCATACTCATGAGCTGCATAATTTAAAACAATAGCTGCATTAGAGTAGAGGCTCTCGACTGGTAGTCGCCGCCCACAAGCAGGTCGCAGGTCTGTTCTACAAAGGTTTGCAGGCGGCAGAGAAAATATAATGCTAACCGCATCTAACGGTATTTGTAAAGAGACAGGATGGCAAAATAAGCATATCACTTTATCCAGGAAGGAGAAAACTCCGGGTTTGACACCAAAAGACATGTGTCAGATCAAACTCTGTGGTATTTTGGGAGATTCATCTGTCACTTGGTTGAATCTAGTCAAACTAGGTAGATGTCAACATGTACTAGTTGAGTGACATCTTCAGAAACCACAAACAAACTACACAAGCAAAAACAACAACCCAGAGCACATTACATATAAAGTCACATGTTGTGAGGATAAACAGCGTGGCTTCTGTTATCACACTGTGTTTTGCGAAGTGAATTATTTGCTGCCTAAAGCAAGAAGACATCAAAATCCAGGAGGCAAGACACGTTACCACATGATATATTTTAATCTGTTTTTAGTTTTAATCTGAGGGCAGTTTTGGTACCAGTGTTGGGTCACCAGTCTCTAATGTAAACTCTGGGTCTTGGGTGTGGAAGTTTGTGTTTTGATGGCATCATACAATGGTTCTCAAATATCAGACATAAATAATTTGTCATTTTCCATTTTTTGGCCTTTGAAATGCAAGTCAGATTCTTGACTGAAGAAACCTGTAAACATTTCTTCTATTAACGTATTTCCAAAACTTGCAATGACCTCAAACATTTCATAATTCACAACACCACGTGGCATGTCATTGTCAGCTAACAGGAAACGTTCTCAGAACATTTGCTAATGTTCCCTAAAAGTTTCCCTTACAGTAAAAAACGTCGCAGTAACTTTTAGTAGAACATTATATATCATATTAAAAATTGTATTCTTAAGTTGTTAATGGAACATTTTTAAAATGTTACAGAATTAAAAATGCTTAAACGACATTCCTACAACCAAGCAACAACTTTGACACATCAAAAAAAGTAAGTTTTGAACGTTCCCAAAAATTTCTAAATAATATTTTTAACGTTTTTGTTACCTAACGGAAACGTTAGGGGAATGTTCTTACAACCTAAAACTGTTAGCTGGGATTATTGCTCAAATGGTGCTTTACAGCAAGCATTCGTAATGCTAAACACAACCACACTGTCAAATCACAGCCGAGATCGCCTGCATTACAGCCATGATGGAAAGGCCCAAGAGCCCATTCTTAAACCTATTTCTGCTTCATCTCGAAGGCTATAAAACCAATTTGGGATTTTATGATTGGCTTTATTGCCGAAATTAAAGTCTTAATTAAAAGTCAGCAGAATGTATATCAGAGTTGCGGCAGAAGATTGATGTCACTAATGAGGAATATTCAATGCTTTCAGACATCTCATTTGACAAGCACATCAAACTCTAACTGAGAAACACCAACACAAGCCTTGCCCATCAGCATAACGTCTTTCAAGCAGGTTCTGAGGCTTCACAATGATTTTGGAAAGCAATAATGGACTGAGATGATGGGCTTTGTCAAGAGAGCCTCACACAGTTTCATTCTGGGGTTACACTTCTGTTCCAGCCACTCTTTATTATATTGTTTTGGGCTTCTTCATTTTAATTGACAGCAAAATTGGAGCGATGACAGGAGATGATGTGGAGAAAACACAACCAGGGTCCGTTTTTTTCCTTTTCGCCACATCTGCCAATTGTAAGTGAATTGAGACCAAAGATGTTTCTTACGAGCCATGAAACGCTCATTTGTTTTAATTTGGCAAGTGTACATTTTGGACCCTGAACTCAACATAGACAGTGGTGTTGAGTGGTGCTGAACCCTTAAACCAACCACACAGATGCTTGGGGTTCTAGAGATTTGAGGGGCGGGGCCTGCTGTTCAATGTTGCGCATTTTATATAACAGACACCCAGATGGGCATCTTACAATTAAGTGCTTACAATAAATCATGTTTAAAAATCTTCCTGTCAGTTGCTAATGTCACCACATACTAATAAACAGAAAATACACTAGTTTGGGTTTATTGAGTGAGCGCTGAAAGATGAAGCCAATTTGCTTCACTTGTGAATCAATATCCACAGCCATCTGATCTTTGCTTGGGGCCCCAAAAATGTAAAACCAGCAATGAACGCAGGTAGGACTCGAACCTACGTTTCCCACATAAGCGGCATAGCTCAACATGTGAGATCCTAATCCCTGACCACTACGCCACTATCCCTTTTTTGTTTATTTTAGGCAACTGCACCAGGCTATATTCGGTGTCACAATATCTATGCCTTTGTTCTACTTACACAAGTTTGTAAAAAGATTACAAAGCTTTCCTGCCGATTGCAGTCCTGGAGTAATAATGCAGAGCCCAAGAGGTTCCTTTCAGCCTATAAATAACTTCCAGTGTTGCAAACGGACAGGTGGGATCTCTCCCAGCTCATCTCATGTGGGAGACAAATGGTTCTTTAAGTGTTGTAGCGACAGAATGTATGAATGGCTTATTAAAAGAACCCTTAGTGCTGTTGGACTGTTCTGAGAACAGTGAACAGAGGCTTGTGGACTCAACAACTCAACTTCTGCAGAGGCCATTAAGACGCTGTAGGTACCAGAAATGTATTGTTTACCGTACGTTGTCTTGCATTGAATTTAAACACATCGTAATGTACACACAGCAGCTTCCTGCAGGGAAAGACACGGATTCATTAGTGTGCAGAGATTTTTAACCATTCTGACACACAGTGAGAGTCAGAGAGCTCTAAGGTCTGATAAGGTCAAATGTTCTTGTCTGGTAACGGAATAAATTGTTCAAAAACAACCCTCAACCACACGCAGTTCCAAACTTGTATGCTGCGTTTATTTTTTTTAATGGAAAACAAGAGGAGGATTTTTGAACATTTTTTCATAGTCAGCATGTCTGTCAAACTCTGTCAAACAAAAATCACCATAAAAGTTTTCAAAACTAGCTAAAATCACTATGGACAACATTTGGTTTTTTTGCCCTTTTTGGTGATCACTTACATGAACTGTAAAAATTCTGCCATATTTTTGCACTTATTTTGGGCTCTGTGGAAAACACTTCCTAACTTCCTGTCTGCTTTGGATTTCCCAGCATACCTCTACTTCCTGAGAACCTCTTGTTTCCAAGCATTAGAAATCTGTTTTCTGCAGAGGCGCGCATAGAACGGATGTAAACGTCCAATTATGTTCGCATAACTCAAAACTGTAACAAGCAGCTGGTGTTAATTGCCACAAACCAGAGACCCTCACGGACTCGCCGACGACCTGACGCAAAACCGCAAACACCCTGAAGATTCACAATAACAAGCGCCGCAGCCCTGGCTGCAGCTAAAGTCTGCAATTTGCTCGGATCAAAACCACAGGACTGCAGGACTACAAATCCGGTCATTTTGTCTTGCTCAAATAAAGGGATTCAATGCAGGGTGGGCAGGGTAGGAAGTATGGAATTCAATTTCTTCCTTACAGAAACCACCTCAAACCACATTTGCTAGAATATATCATCACAGTTCAGTCCCTGTTCAAAAAAGTGTGTGTATATATATATATATATATACATATACATATACATATATATATATATATAAAAGAGAAAGCCGACGGCAGTTATTGCTTAAGGGAGCTATACTGTACTGTCTACTTTATATTTTAAATACAATGACCCTTCCTGAACGTTGTTTAACGTTCTGTAAAAGTTCTCTCAACGTTATTCTTGCAGTAAATTTGCGATACTCACACAAAGACTCACACAAAGACTAGCTCCAAAAACTAGACAAAAGTAGCTCTAAACCTTGTGAAGTGCGCACTGACAAAAATGTTTTTTTTTGGAAAACACAAAATGTAGAGCCCCCCGGCATAACAGCTGTTGTGTTCCCTGAAAACTGTATAAATATGTGCTACAGTACCAAATCTACAGTGTCTGAAAACAAAGATGGATTCCCTGTTTTGAGAAAGAACAACAGATTTCCCTCAACTGTGAGCACGTCTACAACTGTGAAACTCACCATAGTCCCTTATCTCACAGTAAAGCCTGCATTTGGTTTTGCAATTTACCTCAGCTGTGACATTTTGACCCCATTCTCAGACTGTTCCTCAGCGACCACAGTCTGGCACCGCTCACACCACTGAAGTGGAACAACAGCTCTGGGGATCTACTTCGGAGGTGTGTGCCGACAAACGTCTGTTTTGTGAACATCTTGAGGTTTTTTTTGTTTGTTAAACGTGATTTAGGGATCCAGAGAGACCGGCAACCCAGCTAACGCTTTAAGATTGCATGTACATACATTAAAAATGTTATTTTGAAAGTTGTAGGAATGTTGAAAACATCCAGTTTTTTAGAAATTGTATTAACATTATTGCTTGGTTATAAGACCTTATTTAATTTTTTATATTCTGTAATGTTTTTAAAATGTTGCACAACGACTTATAACGAATAACGTTTTTGATGTATGATATTATACATTAAAAATTATGTTCTACTAACATTACGGCAAGAACATTTTTGAATAACTTTGAGAGAACATTTAGAAAACGATAGCCAACGTTCTGAGAACATTCCCTGTTAGCTGGAAAGCACTGTCTGGAAACGTACTAATATTAGGCGTTTTTACCCTGGAAAACATGTACACCAAACTTGTTTACAAACTTGTTTATCAAGTGTGGAATTAGGACACAATTTTTAAGTATGTTCAGACCCGTTACATTTAACTCAGCTGACTGGTTAATATTCAACCACCCTATGAATCTACTATTAGATTCTTATGCTTTCTACGAGGCGCCATGTGCCAAATTCAAAACAAGATGAATGACAAAACACACTTGTATTGACACGCAATCTTATTATGTCCACCCCTGTGTTTACTGATCAATACGAATAAATCATTCAAAGGAACAACATGAAACTCTTTTAGTTGAAGCTCCCCAGATATGGGCAGCAATTTTGCGATCTTAAATTTGTTGCACTGTCGGTCAAAATATGTAGAATCAATACTATTGATTCAATCTAATCTAACAGTCAAGGTCAGGATTCTTGACAGTTAGAAAGTTCCAGATTCCAAGATCTAAAGCCTCTTAACGTCTTAAAAATTTAAGAACACCTGCCCCAACAACAAAATAAAGTTGTAGCAGTGCCACTTAAATATCTCACTTGGCACATGCATTCAGAAAAACAAACCAAGGTCAGCACCATGGCTTAGCGGTTGAGGCATGTGCTCAAAACACGTTGAGCTTTGGTGCTCATCTGGAAGATCCAGGTTTGAAGCTAGCCATTTTTTTGACCAATGGCACACGCGGACAGCTCCGCTGCTCTGTGAGACCGGACGAGAGGGGTTTAGATGCAGATTTCCTGGCACTCTTTGCTTAAGGGAAGTTCATTGGCTTTGGCAGATGGCACGGGTTGGCTCATCAATCTGTTTTATGAGATACAGGCTGAGCAGGTGCAGCTGAACGATTAAAACTTTTAAAGGTGACGATAAGGGTTTGAAACTCTTACTTGGACAGTAATCTAATTAGATGATCAGAACACCAAAAATCATTAATTCCACAACATATTTCCTAAACGTCTTGTTCATAAGTCTACAGATGTAGAAGGAATGACGGTATATCTGAAGTGCTTCTGGGTCGGGCTGAATTTCATCTCACTTTAACTTATGCAAATGCCTCTTAATCCACGACGGCTTATCCGAAGCAATGAGGTCAGTGACTTCGCATCCAGGGTGGAGATTTCTGCCACAAAAGCCGACGTGTAGAGACAGTCAAAATTATGTCAGGGTTGCGCGTATCCCTGAGCAGAAGCCAGGCTCCCTACCGCTGTATCAGGGCTCATTAGGCATCTTTAACATGAGGGAAAAAATGTCTACTCAGAATCTGTGGGGGGGGATTTGAATAACAGACTCCGGTCTCAGTTACCTGTGGTGATCCTGCAGGTGTGGGTAATTGATTATGAGACAGGCACTTCACAATAGCAAGCTCAGCAGAAGAGAAGAGAGACATCCAGCCATGCTACTTTTGATCATCATGGGACAGCCTACCGAGCTTAATGGGAACAGTAGCGCTCTGCTGCGGGCTCAGCAGCGCTGTGGGAGATGTGCGTTACGAAACAAGTAACCGAGTTTCTGCCATAAAATCCTCCTTTTTTAACTTTTTTGTACTGCCTGCAACTGAAAGCTTCGGCTCATTTGAGGTGAACTGGGTTGTGCAAAGATAACGGAGCTACCTTCAAACTTCAAGATGTCAAAGTTGTCGTGCTGTCACAGCGCTAGAGGTCACGGGTTCGAGTTCTATTTTTGCATGAAATACATACCTTGTGCTGCAAGTCACTTTGGATAAAGTTTTCTGCTACGATGCATAAACATAACCCAAACAGAGCATGTCTCTTTGTCAACATCCTTTGCCGGTCCTGTCAGCCAATCACTTTGTTTGAAAATTGAACTATGAGTAAAAGCTATTTGTTGCACACTGCATATCTTTGAATAAGTTGGAGATTTTCAATGAATCGGTTGATCCGCTTTGATTCGAATCAATCTTTTATGAATCCGTCTGTTTCTCGTGTTTAACTCGCTCAACGTATCAAAGCAGTTAACAGCTCACTGGAGAGAAACAGTCAGTAAACAACTTTTGTTCCCTACAAGATAAACTTTCGTCTTACTTTAGAAGACTTAATACATAAGGTATCTGGACCCATTTCTATACATTTGTGGTCATTTTGTTGTCATTTTGGAGCTTGACAACCCCAGTCCCCATTTATTGTCATTTTCACTTTTGTGCACCGTTCCTTTAAACCAAAGTCCCAAAACAAAACTGTCATTACTCTCAACATTCTGTACGTTTGGCCAAAGCATGTCTGCTAAAAGACTAGTCACAAAGATCTGAATGTTTTCCCAAAGGGAATATGAACAAAACGCAAACAGAGAGAGAGTGATCCGCTGTTCTCTTATAAACATGCACTCCGCTGTATGGATACAGAGACAGTCTGTTAGCTCTGCTGTATAACGCATGAACAGAAGGAGATGGTCACACATAGCTCCACTTTCCACAATCATGTAACAAGATTCCTCACACTGAGGAGACATTTCGGAGAGACAGATTGTACTGTTTTAAATAACTCATAACTGCAAACACAACATGAATGGGCGCGCGGGTTGTTCCCCAAGGAAAAGCGAATGTTTGTTTTCCACTGCCATAAAACTGCTATTTTATCTGAAGCAGCAAATTGTATATTGCCATCATTTTTCATGATTATTGTTGCTTATGCACCATTTACATAAAGATTGTATTGCAGTGCTGGGGAGAGCAGGCTTCTAACCAACACGGTAATGATGTAGTGGGGTTTGATGATGAAGAGGGTCACTTTTCCACATTGCGAGGCTCCGTTGCATGCCAATCAGGCGGAAAGATGAAAATTAATAGCATCTGGTTACTGCTTGTTTATTCTAGAGTATAATTAACTGCCAGTTATTACTGTTCTGGAGACAGTTTCGTTTTTAACTGGCGATAAGGGGGGCATTTCAAAAAGGGGGCGAGTACACATTGTGTCAAAAGCTGATTTGCATGGAATACATTATGAATTTTCCAGCCCGACGTTCGGTTGACTTTTAAGTTCCGAATTCGAGAGGGAAAAAAAATTCACGCAACCCTTTTAAATACAAGTACAAATGTTTTTGTCCTTGTAATTGGCTGTTGCGAAGAAAATAGCCCCTTCAAACTGCGTCTACATGAAGCCTCATTAGTTATTATTCTGTATTTGATATTACCCTTTGATATGAAGTACAAAGGCTGTATCGCCTCATATGGTTAAACGGTAGGTTTACTGACTCCAGCTGAGGCTACAAACAGTCAAAAACGGAGTACCGCTGGGTTGGTGAACAATAGGTTTAAATGCAAAACGGTGAAACATTATGAGCGTTTGTTAATATAAGATTTTAAAAGGAAAATGAACAAGTCTATAAAAAATGGCATGTTAATACCACGTCGAGGCATGTACCACTGCAATATCATGATTTTTTGGACACGTACTGTGTACTATAAACTGTAAAAAAGTTGAATCATTCTAATTTGTTTACGGGCAAAGAGTTCCATCGTTACAGATATGCTTCATATTTTGTGAACAGATATATATGGAACACCAATCATATTAAAAAACAATTAACACCTACACGTACTCAGCCAGCGGATCACACACACACACACACACACGTAGGGACAAACACATCTGATGATGTCACAGGAACAGTTTTAATCGCTCACATGTGCCTCATCTTTTAATTGCATTGTCATAATTAGAACATAATTAATGTGGCCCGTCCGTGTCTACATGAGTGCGAGACACACAGCAATAATAAAACAATCATGCAGTACGGGTTGACCACGGTGGGATGATGCGGTAAGTCCATTACCGGACCTCTTACCGTAATTATGTCCCTCTGCTATATCAAGACGCATTCTTTTCCATTCATCCCTTTTCTTTACTGATAAGCTGCTGTAATTGCGGTTTTCTCCGGACTTGTGTCCACGGTGATGCTCTGTATTATTGCAAGGCTGCGTGGGAAAGAATATGTGGGCTATTAAGACCCACGTGACATGTGGAGAAGGGAATTATGGGTTAACAACAGCGTGCAGAAGAATCCAAAGTGGAGCGGAAGTGAAGTGAGTGTGAATGCCGATTGTGATTTCTGGACTGACGAAGGTTTGAGTTCTTGAGTGTGAAGTCCCTTTTAAACTCCAAGCCAGAGATGTAGCTCACTGGGCCGTGCACATGTTGTGTGGTGGAGCTTGTGTGCAGGTGAACCGGGTTTGAATCCAGATCAGGTCACTTCCCAATCCCCAAAACAACATACAAATTGAAATCTACAAGGGGAGGCTTGTTGCATCTTCTTCAGCCCTCGTACCTCGTTTTACTGGTAGATTTGCTGAACAATGGACAACATTGCAAACATAAGCTCAGCTTGGATTTGATGACGGAATGCAATAGAGTTTGATTTTTTCAAACTGCTTGACCTTTCTTCTTTAGAGACAGCAAATTCCCTTTCCATCTCACTGTCAAAGCATGTAATTCTGTCTGAGCGCTGCTTTCTGTACACAAACGTTGGTTCGCAAGCAAAGAAAAGCTTTGTACCAAAAATTCAGCATGATGGATTTAGTGACTGTCCTAAAAATTTATCTTTTTTCTTTAAACAAGACCAAACATATTAAAAGAGACATCACATATTATTTCCTGCTTATTAGACATAAAAAAAGAGTTACTAAAGACGTACTCTCACAACACAAAAATCTGTAGCCGGTCCTCCCAGACCATTCGCTGACACAAAAGCGTGAAAACAAATTTCAGAATTGTCATTTGATTGATGCCACAATTATGATCACATTAACATACGGCACCCAAATTTACACAGTGGGGTCCTAAAAATCGGAAACTACTAATTAAAATGCCTCTATTTTCCATTTTTCTAATTTAATACATTTTGTTTGGCATTTAAAATTGTCCCCTTTTGCTCTAATGTCAACATGTTCTCAAGCTGGCATGAACTCCACATGTTTGTGCAAAACTTGATGATCCATGTTAAACCAGCATGATCTGAGAACGTTCCAAAGAGCATCTTTTGTGCTTCAATGGAAGCAGCAACATCTGGCCTTCCGTACAAAGGCGTTACCAAGGTCAACATTAAGTGACTGCAGTAATTCCTCTTCATTTAACAACATTTCTTGTTTTAGCATCTTAACTATGCAGGTTTAAATTACAAACTATTCAAATGTACTTTGGAACACACTATACACCTGTTAAGTATTCTACTTAAACTTGGTTTGCCGTGATAAACAACATGAGCTACACTGGTACGCAGAGGTCAGCTGATCATAACAGAGGTCCGGTAGCAAAAAAGGTAGAGTAGCAAAAAAAAACAAAAAGACCCTGTTGAATATCAAGGTTGAGAAGAAGGCTTGAAAATGGTCATGTTAAGCTAATTATGACTTACACAACATGACTTACAAAACGTACACAGGAAAAATTAAACCCTACAAGGGTGATGAAAACAGCCATTTAACTCACAGCCATATCACAACTCTGGAAAACAAACTGAATTCAGTGATAAATACTAGCATATAAAGAGTTTTGGTATAGAAAATGTTAAAATGTTCTTTGGAAGCTCACCAATCTCTCTGGAGATCTGGACGAAGGCCTCCACGCCGCTTTCTCCATAATTCCCCTCGGATGCCAACGTGGACACGTAGTTCCAGCCCATGGCGGTCACGATGTCAAGCATGGCTTGAGCCTGGTAAGAGTCAGGCGGCACGACCCGGGAGAAGAAGTCGTACCGGGTGTTATCGCTCAGTTCTGGCGCCGTGGACGCATAGCTGATCTGAGGGATCTGTTAAAGGAGGAAAAAGAACAAACTGTGATGTAGGATAGATTTTAACGATTAAATCCCTCACAATCCAGTGTCAAACATATTGTAAAGTTCTTAAAGGTACAGTTCAAAAAATTCGAATTCATATGAGGTCATCGGTAACTCACTCTCGTGACATTCCAAACTCCTATGACTGACTTTCTTGTGTGCAACACAAAAGGAAATATTTAGCAGAATGTTCAAGCTTTTATTTCATCCAATAAAAGTTCATAGGGACTAGAGACACCTGTGGTCACCATGTGGTCACGTTTACAGTGTGTAAAATTGCAGCTTGGATATTTTGGCAGGTAACTCCTTTAGGTTCCCTTAACAAAGTCCTGTGATCTGGAAAGACATGAGGGTGAGATTTGTACTTTGGGGTGAACTATCCCTAAGCCAGGAAAAAAATCACATCGAAAAGTTCCCGCCAAAGCAAGAACTACTTATTATATTCTGCCTGAAGCTACACGGATGATGCAGAACCAATTAAAGTAAGCAAAGTCCTCCAGATGCAGCCATACATATGCGAAACCAGTTTTGCCCAAAGCTATTGAAACAAAATATAGCCGACCCATGTGAAGACGCAAAAGGTGAAACAAGACCAAGTAACAAAGACAAATCAGGACGTGTTGTGGTACAAAGACGGGGTTGCCAGCCAGCAGGCAAGTTGGGTAATGGCTTCTGGTGGCGATTGATGGTCTGATTGATTTCTCCTCAGCCAAAAGGCCAGGCTGTCAGGTGCAGCCTCAGAGGCTCGACTCATCAGCATTCATCACAACAGCACGGCACAGAACCAGCCCGCAATACAAATGCCACTCGCCGGCTGGCAAATCAGGTACTGACACTTTTCGCCGGCAACAACGGACTGCAGGCTTGTAAATACAAATGTCACCGATGTGTTGACATGGCAGAACATGCGTGTGTGTGTGTTTTGTGTGTGTAGGGGTGGGGGGGGGAGTTGTGGGCTATTTTTAGCAAGTGTTACATTCAAGATGCAGCACATTATTTCCTAAATGCCAACACTAGTCTAGACTCACACCTTTAAAACACATCTATCTGTTTGCTTGGTCTCATGGGATTATGAAGCAATAAGTAAGAAAGTAATGTGTTATTCTTTTCTAAATTTGGTGAAAGGCAACTTTTGTGTGATACCTGCGCGGATACCAAACGCACTTAAGAAGAGCCACTTATTCAAAATATATCGAATAATTCACACGAGCGCTTAAACAAAACCGTTTCTGCTTTAATAACCCTCTGGAATGCCTTGCCCCACTAGGCGTCCATTTTATGCGCATTTCAGTAAACATTTTTTTAGTTTTTTTTACAGTTTTTATTCTTGTCGGACAGCAAGAAAATGTGAAGGTAGTTTAGCAAAAACATTTAATTGTAGAAGTATTATTGAACCGAAAATCATTCTTAAAAAAATTCATATGCGATTTGCGTGGACCGGAACGCACCACATGAAACGACGCCACTTCACATCACGTCTCAAGCCTCAAATGTCATTTCCACAAGACCACACGTGAGTTACATGCACGTTTAAGCTCGCGTGTCTCTTCTGTTCATCTGTGAAAATAGTCTTGAAAGCTTCATGGCCTAACTTTTAAAAACGAGGCCCTCGTTAACGGTTTTAACTGTACCCTCAAGGCTAGATCTGGAACGTTCCATTCATCCGCTCAGGCAAATAACAGAAACTTGAAGCATCAGGATTTTGTCTTTTCAAATGCTTCCTTTCAGATGTGGCCTTCACTGTTTAAATTTTGGCACACAGTAAAGTTTAAACCTTTGAATCGATGCCTGCAGAACTCAATTTAATGCTCATGTTTTGTGTTTTAAAAAATATTACAGACTTACAAATGAGATGCTGAAGAGACCGAAAACGGTCTCAAAAGTTTTGAAAGGGGCCACAAGGGAAACCAAATCTGATACTTTTCCTAAAATAATATAATATCGCTGATAAGGAGAAGCAAATGAACCTTCATCAGCACATCAATAAACAACAGAATGTTTATTAAAAAACAACGTAATGTTTTTCTTCGTACGGCGGAATTCAGAAACGCAAAACGGTTTGAATTTCCATTGTAAATGATGTCGAGTTAGAAACCTGTAACTCTAAGAACAACTTCTGGATCAGGAAAGCCTGACGTGTCATTAGCCAATAAAAAAAATCCTTAAAAAGTCTCTTTGATAAATAATTTAGCCAAGATTTTTCATTAAGAAACATGTGAACAAAAACTAAACATACATTATTACTGTGAGTTAATTAACCTATAAATATAAATAAAGGGTATTTAATCAGAATTCATTAAAGGTCTGACTGGGAGCAAAAATGAGTTTGCTGCCACAAATCAAACAAGATTTATAAAATTATAATTTCAGTGTTTTAATATTCTAGAGTTACTGTTTGCAAATTAAGAAAACATTTATGAGATCGGCTTAAGCCCATATCTTTGATGGATATGAGAGAACTGAAATTAACATAATTTAACATATATAAATAAATAAAATGTCTCTCTCATTAAACCTTCAATTCAGTAACAAAAATGAGCCTTTACTTGCTCTATAAAGTATCTGAAGCAGAGCAGAAAACAGAGCCAGACTTTATCAGACATTTGTCCATATAATGATTGGTCAACAGAGGATGGATTTGATTGGACGACGCTCAGAGTGGAGAATGTTGACTGCATGCAGATCCAAACATGCATGTATGAAGGTGCAGTGGCGCTTAATTTCATATTTCTGAACAAATGAGACACATCTGAGCCGATATACCACTGTAAATGTACTGTAGTACTTAACTACAGTAAACATGAGCATCTAAACAGCTCTGGATTATCAAAATCATTCTGAGGGAAGACCCACAGGCCACTGGACGAACTGCCGTGGTCTATAATATCAGGCTTATTTGTCTACTGCATTTATGGAAAAACGCCGAAAGCTCAAGAACACAAAGATGGTTTCAAGCAATTGCATGGCATGATTGCGGCGTCAGCTACAATTGGCGGCTTGACAAATGACACAATCATTTCCCTGTCTGAGATTTGGCTTTCTCATGCCTGCATTAATTCTGGAAGCTATTGTGGTCATCAGACGTCTTCTGTCTGGAAGGCGGTGAATGACACGCAGAGAAAGTCTCGTATTTCTCAAAGGACCCAGTAAACAATTTTATGTTGGAGGAATGTTTTCGTAACGTTTCCTTTAAGTAACAAAAACTTTAAGAATGTCATTTTGAAAGTTTTAGGAACGTTCAAAACGTCCATTTTTTTAGACGTTGTTTTAATGTTACTGTTGGCTACAAGAATGTTATTTAAATGTTTTTTTTAGTTCTGTAATGTTTTTAAAACGTTCCACTAACTTTAAGAATACCTTAAGAATAACATTTTTGATATGTGAGATCTAATGTTAGAAAAAGTTCTACTAACTTTTTGATAACTATGACAGAACTTTTAGAGAAGGTTATACAACATTTTGAGAATGTTTCCTTGTTAGCTGGGGCTGTACGACATGGCTGTGCCCTGATACTTTAACTATATACATTGGCTACCATGTATAAACTATACAATATCAGCTATACAGATATTGCCTTGATTCAGCCTTGGGGATTAAACAACTAAAATTGGTGTTGCTACTAACTTAACTACCGGTTTAAGTAGCATGGTAGTAGCTCGGCTGTTTTCAAAATAGGTCATTTTACCAATAACAAACTGCCTTTTCCTAACAAGTAATTGTGCAGTACAAAATTCTATACACTACGGCTTTGTCACATTGTATTGCCCACACAGCTTTGCAGCTGACTAAACTGATGCAATGATTACACAAGTTTATCTAAGCTGAAACCGCTTCAAATGAGTTACTTTTTGTTAGCCTGTAGTGTAGCTTACTATTTCTCAGAAGGTATAGTAGACTGTGTAGGCGTTATGAGAGAATGCAATACAACAGATATAGCGGCTGTGTTTGAGCCATGCCTTTCAACTGAAAGAGCCAATCACCTTTTGGTGTAGTTTGTTTCTTTATAAAAAGTTATAATGCCATTGTTGTCCATGTTTTCATCCATTTAATTGTATGCCAATTCAAAACACAAAACAGCGGCTTAAAAACATTCACAAAATGGCCGCCTTAAAAAACGGACTTAACACAGCTAAACTACTTCAGAATATGAGTAGCTTGCAAAGCTACCGTTTGAAAGTAACCCCAGCACCCCAGAGACACGAAATTAACATAGTGGAATTTTAAAGCCTCGTTTCTGAATATTAAAGCCTTTTGTTTACCTGTTGTTATCGTCTTTATCTCCGCGAAACAAAGCACACAGTCATGTGTATTTGCCTCCATAATGGAGCTGTCTAATCCTGAGAAGCACTGGACGCTGATAGATTACATTTAGACAATACTAATTAACCCCTCGGGTGACCTTTATTTAAAGCACTCGCCGCCACAGAAGTGGACTCCAATTGCTTCGGGAGTGAAATATGTCTGCGCTTAATCATGCACTCGTTCTGTTTCACTACTTGCCCTTTCCTGACACATACAAATGCGCAGAGGCGCTGTAATTATGTATTTGTCGTTCCTCAAAAGAAGTTCTATTTAATAGCAACACGGTGCCACTTCCCAGCTAACAGGAAACATTCTCAGAACGCTGGCTAATGTTCT
>JAZGTJ010007285.1:0-23165 GCA_036877575.1 Botia almorhae
AGCCCGGCCGGCCTTAACCCCGGAAGTATTCCAGTCATGGTGGACATTGATTCCGCCGAGCTGAGGAACCCTGAGGTGAAGTTCAACTACACAGAAGATCCAACCGTCCTAAAGATAGACCCGGACTGGAGCATCGCCAGGTGAGTGGCGTCACACCCGTCGATTTGAACGCACTGCAGTACTCACAATCTTTATTGAGCCCCCCCCCCCCAAAAAAATACTAATTAAACATGAAATGGTTTCCAGAGGAAACGTTCTTTCTTCGGCGAGGGAGAATTTAGAACAACAAAGTGGAAATAAAAATCAATACCAAACTATTTGTGTTAGAGTTTCTCCTGACACATGAGCAGAACTCATTAAAAGGGTGAAAAATGAGATTCTTTCTGGCGTCGATCTGGAGTCACACCGTCAGACGTCTCGACCTGCGAGCAGATCAGCTGTCAGATGCTGTTTTTGCAGCTTTCCAGGGAGGAGCTGCGATTCACACTAATGCATGTCAGGTCTGTCGGTGTCGGGGGTGAAACAGAAACAAGGAGTCTAAACAAACAGCATCGCCGGAGTTAGACGAGGCAGGCGGGACTGAGCACTTATCACCTGCAACTCCTCTGCTTCTGTGGGTTATAGAGTGAGGTCTTTAAAAGCCTGTAGCTGAAAAGAAGCTCTCAATGTGGTCCTCTCTCTCTGTCAATCACTCACCCTCTCTGCTTTACTTATGTCTGGTGTCAGCTGTGCATGCTTAGAAAGAGGAAAGAGAAACAGTGGAATATTTAAAACTGTGCTGTGAAGCTTTCGACTGTATGCACTGAGCAAGCATTTAGGTCTAGCAGTCGTTACGTTTTGCTTTTCAAACAATATTTAAACAAAACATGTTATTTTGATTTTAACGTTACACGTCTGGCGTTAGTAGACCTTTGTTTGGCAAATGTCTGAATTACAAGGTAGCTTGTTCTGACCAAGAGCTGTCTACTTAGAGAGGAAGATACTGTGGACCAACATAGAAAAATAAAAGCTGCAATCTGTAACTTTTGCCTCTCTGTCGCCATCTCTGAAGTCAGATGGAGCCAAACTGACAACTCCTAGAAAATCTGACACGACAGCTTAAATAATTATTATAAGCTAACCATTGTGAATCGGTGCAAGGTCATGTGTTGAACACTGATCTGTCGTGTACTTGCTCAATAACTGATTTTTATTCAATTTTAACATCAAAAAGTTACAGATTGCAGCTTTAATGTTTAATGTTTTAACGATAGACTTGGATTTGGTTAGGACACAGTGTTACAATTTTAACCACAAAAACAGTCACCATTTACCGCGAGTCTTTTTCCAGTTGCATCGCAACACACACACCTGCAACTGTGCGGATGTGTGCTTGTGTGCGCATCGTGTTGCTGACCTAGACCGTCGCAATCTAACGTGCTCTCTGCAGAGTTCTGCTTTGAACGCGGCTATTATTCTCCAGCAGTGTCAACCGCAGCACCTTTCCCCCACTCCATCTGGATCTGAAAAACAAACGCACACACTCGCACACAGATCAAAGCAATATCGGAAATGACTGCGCCTGTGCAGAAGATGCCCCCAGCTTAAACAGACATAACTGGAACCAGAAAGTTGCGGCCCTAAAGCCTGTTAGCGCGCGCTGAGTGAAGCTGTATTGATTTGAGCTGAAAATGGCCTTCAGGTCCATGGCACAGCGGGCGTCACCGAAGCAAACAGGGAGAGACATCAGCGCTGCTACGGTTCCAGAGTCTAACTCATAGACAGGCTATGTCAACAAGCTAGCGAACACAAGTGGGTTTTCCGAAGACTTTGGTATAGGAAACCTTAAGCAAAATACGATCTTTAACGATTCAGGGTTTAGATACGGTCAAGCGAAACGGTTGAAAGAATGCGACGACATCAAAGAGATGATGTGGAAAATCGACATGCAGAGAGACCAAAATATGAGCCAAACTGTTCATGTGCTAGTACACGAGTGCGTACAAATAACTTTTTAGCTAAACTGAAACACAGCCGCTCATTTGTCAACTGTTGCCATGTTTCTAGCAATCTAACTGAATAATAACCCATCTGCAAGACGTTTAAAGAAAACTGTCAGTCTAGACTAGTATTACCCAACTTTTCATAGCAGTGTTAAAAACATGGAGGTCTGAGCTAACCCTAGAAGCGACGCTTGTTGTAGGCAGGTAGTATTTATCTTTTGGAAAAAGAGGATTTTCTCATTTTAGGTAAATTGGCCCAAGGCTCCAGCCCCCACGACCCGGCAGAGGACAAGAAGTTTAGAGAATGGATGTATTATTTTAAACCAAATTTTAAATGCTTGCATACCAGGGGTAAATATATTGACTTTAGGAGTATGCTAGCATATAGATTACCCAGCTAACAATTTTAGATCGTAAGAATGTTTTCCTAACATTTTCATTAAGTAGCAAAAACATATGACTTATTTTGAAAGTTCTAGGAACGTTTTTTGATATTATATATGTATATATAACGTTAAGGAAACGTTCCATTACAGTGACTACAAGAATGTTTTGTGTTTTGATAACTTTCAGAGAACATTAGCTAACATTCTGAGAACGTTCCCAATTAGCTGGGTAGACATTAAATTGATCGGGGCCTTTAAATAACTGCAATCTAATAACTGCATCTAATATCATCATCTGCTACCATTTGTGTACTAAGTATGTAGAGGTGGAAGGTATTTAATGCACAACTCTTCAGGAAAATCTGTTTTGTGTCTCATTACTGGAGGGATGATGGGATACATTGTCTCTGCTCGGTTTTCTCTCCCTGAGGATGAGAAGCTTGATAGACTGATATTCCCTCTGATTAAATGCAGAAGCGTGGAGACAGACTGCATCAGATTGTGCTGCAGTGAGAGATGTGCTCACCACACCTGTTCAGATGATGACTTCCTGTTTCTCTGTTTAGTGGCGGTACCCTGTTGACGATCAGTGGGACCAATCTGGCCACCATTAAAGAGCCCAAGATCCGCGCCAAGTACGGCTCTGCCGAGTCCTTCCACGTGAGTGTATTTCTTTCCTTTTCCACTGGTCTGTTATTCATTGCCTTGCACCTCCTGCTTTTTTTCAGTCAAAGGTTCCTCCTCTTTCTGTTGGAGGTCAGACCTCCCTCCCTCAGCTTCTCTCCTCAGGTTTCCTCAAAGGAAACCATCTGAATGTTCATCTTACAAAAGCTCAGACACATTCCCCCGCCGTTCCCATTGTGGCTAAAAAGACTGAAATTCCGAACCACTATTCTTATCTTTGGAAAGGTCACAAAAATCTCTTTAAAACCTCCCTGACTGCCTCGTGTCTAAGGCAACGTTCTGACTATAATGGAACCTCGTAAATGACTGATTTGTAGGGCTGTACGTAAGCAGTAATTCATAACCAGAGCTTCACGTGGAAAACGCCAGTCTAAATGAATACTAAGTTTGTTACCAATAGCGCTTCCATAATGGACGATTCCATAATAAGCAAAACATAACAATAAGCAAACAAAACAAACACGAATATTAGGTGAAATAATTTATGTACATTTACACAGTTTTTCACTATATACCTATAGAGTGTTTATTTTTATATGTTTTGTCAAAGTTGTACTGAATAAAATATTTATTTGATGTTTCTCTAGCTAGAATCACTATCATATGCTAAGTGCCACTGTCTTGTAAATGATATTGCCTCCTCAATGATACACCCCCAAATCTGGCCAAAATAAGGTGTCTTAGGAGACAACATAAGGTGGAGGTGATTCTTTAAAATAGGTTTCACCAGGTTTTGGAACAGAGCAGCTACATCAACACGTTAAGAACTGAACATTTGATCATTAACACTCTTTATTTATATCAAGGTTTTATTAATTAAGTTGTCGTATCACATCTTTTCTCTCTGTATCTTTCTATCCTCCTCAGAACTGCACGGTTTTCAACAACTCTGTCATGGTTTGTCTGGCCCCTTCGGTTGCTGATTCTGAGCGAGGCTTTGCCGAGACCGGCAGCGGACCGGATGAGATTGGCTTCTACATGGACAATGTCCACGCTCTCGTGGTCGTCAACGAGACCTTCAGCTACTATCCGGACCCTGTCTTTGAACCCCTCAGCCCTACTGGCATTCTGGAGCTCAAACCATCATCTCCACTCATCCTGAAGGTACAAACCTGCTTCAGGTTCAAGATTTGTCAGAACTGATATGAGGTTCAGCAGCAGATGAGATTCTTTAATGTTCAGTCAAACAGGAATGCGTCTGTCTGAGCTGCGGTGTAGCAGTCTGTGCCTGCGCACTAGAACGTTGAGCCTTGGTGCTCATGCGGATGATGTGGTTTCGAATCTAACCATTTGCTGGTCACTTGCACCTCTCCTAATAATATCTTGTCGCTTCTCTGTTGTAGTTGCGAATAAAAGTGTGAAAAGACCCCAAAAACCCCCAAACAAAACGTCAGTTTTTCTTTAAATAATAAGCATAATATTCATAATATTATAGCATTAATATTTAGACTATAGCTATTAACAATAATCCATAACATTATTCGTACCTCGTTATGTAATTTTGTTTCTCATAATGTCTTTTGTTCTTATAATGTCAGTAATGCGACTGGTCCATCCATTGTTGACGAATTCACAAATGCGCCCCTTGTCCTTCATTTTTTTATTTATAATGTCAAAATGCTGATCACAGACACTGGCTGTTTTTCGGCAGTAATGAAAGCCTCTCTTTTCTTGAAACCCACTGAGGTGAGAGTCAAAGCATGTCGAGTGATATTTCTTTGTTAAATGGAAATTTATTACTGAAACCTTTTTACTTAATGCCCGATCCCCCGCCCGGCTTATTGGGGGGCGAGAAAACAACGTGCTGCATTAGCAAAGAGAAGGAAAATACGAAAATGCAATTTGGTGAAATAATCAGGGTTATTCTGGAGATGCATCGCATTCTCCACGCAATTAATTTCTCATCTAATTTGATCTGGGGTTGGCGGCGCGGATGAGATGAGAGAGGCAGAGGGAGCAGAATTTGCATTAAAGAGCGTCGTGGCGTGACCTCTCTGAACCCAGCTGGGGGGGTTGCTGGCATTCATCAGTATTTCTTTTTCTCAGCCTTCAGCTTCGGTCCGTGTGGCCGGAGAATATTTTGTCGTTTTTCTTCCGGTTTGTCTCTATGGATGAGATCAAATTCATATCTGTCGAAGCTTCTGGGCTTTTTCCTCTTTTAAATCAATATGTGCGTGACCTTTAGGTGTCCAGGGTTGCGTGATGCTTAAATTTATCTCAGACAGGAGACGGTTAAATCGGTAAAAGTCATTTCGAACCCTCAAAGGAAAATTCGGGGTGGTGCTCTGCTGATTATCACCGAAAATACGTTTACAGGATGTGAAAACCATCGATAAACATGTTTACAGTAACGCACTCGTAATAAAAGCCAGCGGGCGAACGTGTCGTACCGCAAGTAAATGTTAATGTAAACTACCGCACTGTTTAGCTAGCCTAACCAGTTCATGTGCAGATCAAAGTGGGTCGTAGAGCTGGTTCGCATTAAAGCTCTCACACCAGTCATGCGAAAATGACTTTTTAAAGCGTTTCCATATACAAACAATACATTTCAGTAGCCTCATGCAGTCTGTTTTAGATGTGTCTAATGATGTCATTTATTTTTACAGGGTCGTAATTTGATTCCAGCGGCTCCTGGTAACTCCAGACTCAATTACACTGTGTTTATCGGAGAGACGCCGTGTGTTCTGACGCTGTCAGAGACCCAGTTGCTCTGCGAGTGGCCCAATCTCACCGGCCAGCACAAAGTGACCGTACGTACTTCACTCTCCTCACTCAGTCACATTACGATTGTGCATTTTTAAATTTAATTGTGATACTTTTAAATAATTTATTTTACATGTCGGTGGTTAGTTTCCTCGTGTTTCACCACATCACCATCTCAAAGAAATTTTCCACAGAAGCAACGCTCCATAAGATACCCAGATATGTCTTCAAAGAATTTATCTTGAATATAGGATTCATTTTTACATGGAAACAATTACAAAATATTTCCTTTAAAGAAACATTGTTAAAATTACAAATTGTTAAAAAACAGCAAGTTATGATGTTTTAGTTTTCAATGTAGGTCATGAAAATGTTTTACATCAGTTGTTTTTGTAATAAACCTGCTTCTCACTGACCGAATGTCAAAGATTGGAAACGACAACTCGGCATCTAAAATGAGCTTAACACCAGCTGAATGCACTGCTGAGGGAAATTGTCTTGAAAGGACGTCGTTTATCTCGCCAGAATGTGTCATGTGTTGTGATTTCTCTAAAAGGAAAATGCTTTGAGAGGAAAAAATATTTACCCCGGTATTCTGAATTTGTATCATCTTTGTGCAACTCTGCAAGTGTCACATTGGATTCAGAGAAATTGTGTGAAATATACGTTTGTACAGTGGTTCTTCGAAAGACGCTGGTTCAAAAATAGACACGTCTCTGTGTGTTTTCGTCCTCGTGTGGCACTTTGAGGGACTGTGAGGCGAGGCCACACAGCTGTGCTCTTTTCCCCCATACGCTGACCCACTTATGGGCCGCCCCTGTAGACGCTTGCCGCATTGGATGATGTCAGCTTGCACTCAGAGTGTGTGTGTGTGTGTGAACGTTTTATATTTTTGTCCCATGTTTTTCTGTTTTTTGTTAGCCTATGGGGGTTTTAGTCTCATGATGATTGAGTTTCTGGGAGAAATCATATGTGTGGTATTGTATGTGCAAGTGTGTGTGTGTTTGACTTGCTCTAGCACACAGCTGTGTGTTGACTGTTCTGACCCCTGTTAGTGAGACTCTCTCTAGGAAATTTTGTAGGCTTAGATCTTTGACCCCTTCTCCTCCCATGGGTGCGTACAGTTTAGCAGACAGCACATAATGCCTGTGGTGTTGTGTACATACAGTATCGCATCATATCTGCACTGTTGAGTTCAGACCTTTTAAATGAGTTTCATTGCTTTACATTGAAGTGAAATACTTTGATGTTTTTGCAGTAATAGTAGTAGAACGATTTATTAATATTATAAATCTAAATGTCTAAAAATGCCATTTTAAATGTATAATGTATAAATTGCGTTCCTACAACGTTCTAAATCACATTTGTAATGTTTTTCTTACTTAATAGAAATATTTAATAGGTAATAAGAAATATTACACACACTACTCACATTATCAGTAAATTTAAAAATTGTATTAACTTTTTACATAGTTGGTGTTAAAAGTGGAGTCTAAAGATACTTTTGGTTGGAACAAACATAATGACAACGTGTTGATTGTTTTTAGCCAAGATTGAGCTGTGTAAGCAATCATACGGTTTCTTGTTAAATTCCCTGTTTTCGAAATACAAGCCTTTACGAATCTCGAAATGATCCAGTAATAACGGAGCATTTTGAGCTAAATGGGTTTCCAATCTCTTTGCCCGTCTCACAAACATGATAGACTCAAAGTCTTAATTATGGCCTCACACAAAACTGGTACACAGATATAATATGCTACAACAAAACGATGAATGCTAATCGCAGAACTTTTCACCATGTTCTTCAATGTTACAGATCCGGGCTGGAGGGTTCGAATACTCCCCCGGTACCCTGCAGATCTACTCAGACAGTCTTCTCACCCTCCCTGCTATCATTGGGATCGGAGGAGGTGGCGGTCTTCTACTGCTGGTCATCATCGCTGTACTCATCGCTTACAAGCGCAAATCCCGCGACGCCGACCGCACACTTAAGCGACTCCAGCTACAAATGGATAACCTGGAGTCTAGAGTCGCTCTTGAGTGTAAAGAAGGTACGTTAATTATTCATATTTAAGAAATGACACGAATTGGATAAATAATTCAAATGAATGTTGATATGGAAACTGCAGGTCTTACAATCAAGCTCCACATTATCATCATCTTGTTCTCTTGTCACCATGGTGATGGTTACGGTTGTTAACGCGTCTCGGTAACAGGGTGGTGATAGTGGACGGCAGCATTATGGCATTCCAACCTCCGCCCAGTTTGAAATGCAGTCGTTGTGTGTCGCAAAGGTTCCAAGTTCCACACTCCGCCTTGTCTATGAGAAATACAGCGAGTCTAATTGGCAATTATCTTTGGACAGTCGGACATGCTGGTCAGGACCCTGTCAGGTGGATGAAAATGTGCTCCATGGCTAGCTAGCTAGCTAGCTAACAAACAGCATTTGCCATGGCAAAGGGGAAAACGGTTGATTGGCAGGCAGAAAATGATGAAAGAAATTTGCTTCTTGCCAAATGGGTGAAGCAACCGGTGGGCATTGATTAGCTGTCACGTTTTCAGTGCTGATGCTTTGTGATTGGCTGGTTGCCTTCATTAGTGGAGAACATGAACGGGTTGTTATCACGACGGCTTTCAATCTGCGCATCAATATTTTTTGGGGATCATACGCTCTGACATTATTTACAGCCTCTGCAAAATATTTATGACCTTAGCTTGTTTTTCCTGCTCGGATTTGGACTGGATTTGTTTTATAATGACCCAAAGCTCTCAAAGTTCTAACTCGAACCAGTGAGGTCAACAGGGTCACATAATGGGCCACTTGCAAAGTTGTGGTGGAAAATATCTGCAGAAGAGTGAATGTGGGCTTCGTTTTCTTTATCCAAAATTTAATTTCTTGTTTTTCAACCGTGTGACATTTTCTAGACAGGCTTAATGAGATTTACCCAAAAACGTCAATGTCCTCAACATCCTAGAACCTAGCATGTCAGGCCAAGATTTTCCCTCTCCTGCTTGTCTTGTGATTCATCCCTCAGAGCTTCATTGACATCCGGTTCGGCTGTGTAGCATAAGGAAGGGTGGAATCCATCGTGATGCTGCAGTCACTGGGCGGGAACCAATGAACGCAGTCCAGGTCGTTCGCGTTTTGCCATGTGCAGAGGTTTACTGAGCCGTGATGAAGCCCATCAGAGAACGTAGCAACACAAACAAACAAAAGCGCGGCTAATGGATAATTAGCGAGCAATCCAGCGCTGCTTTAGATAGTGGGAACACTCAGTGGGGATATCAGCTTCGCCTTTCTGCTTTACATTAGCGGAAAAATGTTAGTGCAGGCGCGTGTGGACATGACGGTAATTGAAATTGCTTGAGTGCTTTTGCCACGAAATCAGCTGCATTATCAGCGACGTACGAAACTTTTCAAACTTGTTTTGACAAACAACTGCAGCAGTGAGAGAAATGTTTTGCTAACTGACCTTGCCAACGCTCACTTGCTCATAGGCGTAATGTTTTGACCGCTATAACGGCAGGGCTTTGAAAATGCCACATTTAAGCTGTCTGTAATGCCCCCTCGCGCTCCACGATCCGACACGCGGCTCTCCGAGTAATGAAGCAAAATTGAATTACAAGGCCATCCCTCATGTTGAAAATCTGCGTTGGGCCTTTCAAGTGCACTTTGAAGAGGAAGACGCATTGAATTAAAAGCTCTTTAGCACCATCACTTTTTTTTTTTCAACTGAGAAGTCTGAAAATCCCATTGGGCAGTTCATGTTAAATAATATTTGTGTAGTGTTTTTAAGATGAACACCCCTCACTTAGAGTTAAAGCCTCACTATTTGCATCCCAGCGGACAACAAGTATGAACAACAGCTGGAGGAAATTATGCATGAAAAGCTCCGCTACTTTATTAATTATCCACTCATGCAATTAATTGACTTTCTTTTCCCGCGAACTTTGCGTCTTTAACGTGTCTTCCCTCCCGCTTTTTTCAAACGGCAGAACCGAATTAGTCGTAAGCAGAGTAAACAAACAGACTGACAGACTTCAGCGTTGCTTCTGTTTTCCCAACCAGTGTCCATTACCGTGCGAAAACCCGGTGACCAGCGCTTCCTGATCAATCGCTTTTTATTCAAAGCAATACATTAAAGATGATTGTATTCTCACCTAAGGCGTTTTTACCAAATCAAATTCCAGTTGTGAGACCTTTTATTGCACACACAAATGTGCTTATCAGTTTTTCATTTTCAAAGTCAGTTTGGTATGAATCATGTACGCAAGTCTACTTTTTAACGACAACAAGATACACATTTTAATGTTGTTTTCTCTTAGCATTTGCTGAACTGCAAACCGACATCCACGAACTGACCCAGGAGCTGGATGGAGCTGGTATTCCTTTCCTGGACTACAGGACCTACGCCATGAGAGTTCTGTTCCCTGGCATTGAGGACCATCCAGTGCTCAAGGAGATGGAGGTACGGGTCAGTACATTGTCATCACCATGGTAACCATAGAACAGAGCTAACAATGTAATCACGAATCAGTAAGCTGCTACTAATACCAAAAACATCATTTCACCAGGTGCTTGTCTGAGGCTGAGAAAAAACATGCTATGTATTATATCAGAGATAACGCAAAGATATGACATCACTGGAAAGGCATATTGTGTATTTTGTGAACTCACAAATTACACAAATTAATTGTAAACTGCACAATATTAAAGAAAAATGTGATATGTGACGATAATGCTTTAAATTTGTAACATTAATTTAACGCTACAATCAGTATTTTTTTTATATTTAAAAATCAGTTATTGAGTAAGTACAAAACAGGTCAAAAATGGCCTCTTTACCCCAATTTACAACAGTAAGTTTATAATATGCTGTTCGTGTCACTTTTTTCCACAGTTTTACGTTTGAAACAGAAGTGGCAATAGAGAAGCAAAAATTACGGAGTGCGGTTTTAAGTTACATTTAAATGTGTTTATTTAAATCTAAATATATATATAAAACTGAAAACCATAGAACCGTTGTACTTCTTGTACATTCTTTCTGGAAAGAAGGCTAGGTCAATGCTATCTGCATTAACCTAAAACTAGCTATAACAACTTGAAGTATTAAAATCACTCAGTGAACGTCATTGCGATATGTGTGTTGTGATATGCGCATTCAATATTTTCAATATATTGTGTTGCCGTATTACCAGTCTGACATCTCTTGTTTCTGACAAATAAAGTCGTAACTAGTCGTAACCAAAGTAATGGCGAAACATCAAAATGCGCTACACCGCAGTCATCGCAATTAAATACTCCATTCCTCGAACACGCTGCCGTCCATAGGCACGCGTACGGCGGGTCGCACCATTGGCTTGCGGAGGGATCTCGTGTTTATTATTTCTTCTGGGGTTTGTTTTCACTGTATTTGCCCCCGAGTCCCCGGCGTAATCAAGTGGCTATACGTGCAGCTCAGGCCCTTATTGCTCTGTGTAGCTTCTCGCCCCAAAGCAACCTACAGTAGAATCGGCCTTCCCGAGAGGCTGCAAATTTCATTCGGCTCAGCACAGAAGAATTGAGGCACTTTATTAGTCTGTGTTGTCGGAAAAGGCCTTTGTCAGGTTACATGGTACATAAGGTGCTGTAGGGGACAATAACAGATGCTGGTTTGATGGGAGAGAACTGCTTTTCTGCTTTGATGTCTGATTCTGGTGTTCGCGTTCAGAAATTGTATTTGTTCCTTGTTGTTGTCTTGTTTTGTTTTATGTATTTTCTTCTGATTATAACACCGTGTCTCAACCCGGCGCGGTACCAGATTCCCGCGACAGATCGTTTGTCCAGACGGAAAGTGAAAATGCAGAAAAATGATTCCAGGCAATCAGGACAAATCTGATACCCTTGAGTTAAACTGAATTATGAACTGGTGAGGTTTATCTGGGGGTGGGGCTACCCAGCATCCAATGAAATCTCACTGGTCCAAAAACACCCAATCCAAATGTGTTGATTTGATTATGTAAATGATATACGTGTTTAGGGAATGACACAGGTAAAGTGTGTGTATGTGTGAGACAGATGAAAGGTGATGTTATGCCACCCTGTGGATCATAGAAGGACAGATCACAGTTTCATCCTGTAAACACTCATCTCCTCCTGCACTCCCTCTCTCTCTTTCTCTCTTCCCATCTCTCTCTCTCCCTCTCACCCTTTCTCTGACTCATCTCTCTTTCTCATCCTCCCTCTCCTTCTCCTTCTCGCTCTCACTTTCTTTTTCTCTCTCACCCTGTCTTTTTCCCAGATCTCTCTTTCTCATCCTCTCCCTCTCTCTCTCTTCTCCCCGGCTCTCTCTTTTCTCACCCCCTCTCTCCCTCTCTCCATCTCTCTCTGCTTCTGCCCTTGCTCATGCATTTACTTCTGTTTATCATTCTAGTTTCTTTGAGTTGCTCGCATCTTAGATTTCCTTTGATGTCAATCAAACGCCGAGGACTTCTGCCTCAACACTGTTTGCTTTACTAAAGAGCTTCTACACGGACAAGTTAAAGATCTTTAGACCGGAGTGTTCCAGAAACCTCAGCTATTAAAGACAGTAGATTGATAACAGTGTTAATCAGATTGGTCTGTAATTATTGAGTAGATTCACTGTTTATTTGTTTAAAGCTGTGATTGAGTCTCTTCGTTTAATGAGTTTTGGCTTTTGTGTATTTTTCTCGCAGGTTCAGGCCAATGTCGAGAAGGCCTTAACTCTGTTCGGTCAGCTTCTCACCAAGAAGCACTTCCTGTTGACATTTATCCGCACCCTTGAAGCTCAGCGCTCCTTCTCCATGCGTGACCGTGGCAACGTGGCGTCGCTCATCATGACGGCTCTGCAGGGAGAGATGGAGTACGCTACAGGAGTCCTCAAACAGCTGCTCTCTGACCTCATCGACAAGAACCTGGAGAGCAAGAACCACCCCAAACTACTGCTCAGAAGGTTAGAGAACACACACACTCACAAACCCTCTAGTGTACACGCACGCTAAATTTATTTCATAGTTCCTCACTCTGGTGCCCCTGTCAAACTACTTAAAGCTTTAAGTGAATGCTTGAACACACAAATCCATACGCTGATACCCACATATGCACACACATTGGCAAAATCCCCTAGACTTGTATTTAAAAAAAACTGCATATCAAAGAAGGTGGGATTTTTTGACTTGGTACTGAAAATAAGCACCTTAGCAACTATCCAGAACACCTAGAAACTGCATAGCTGTGGATTGTAAACCACTCAAATTACCTTAGCAACCACATAGCGATACCCTAGCAACCACTCACCATGCTCTACTATTGTAAAAATAAGATGTAAAATTGGGTCGTTTAAAAACCGTTTGAGTGGAGCATGTTACAATCGGGAGTGCATTGAGACGTGCGCCCGCATCATGCTGTCATGTAGGGGTTAGCCAATAAAAACAGAGGTCATTTATTTATAGGTACAGTAGCAAAAAGACCTCCAGAAATCTTATGTTGGAGATTCTTCTGGACTGTTTTTACATGAGAAACCTTGACTAACTTTTTGTTAGTGTATTTTAGGCGAAAAGTAAAAAGCTAGCATGGCAATACAACCTCAGCTATCTTTTGCTAATCAAGTTCTTGCAAGCTCTTTCATTCTAGTGCATTTAAAGGGATAGTTCCCCCTAAAAATGAATTTTTCCATCATTTATTCACTCTTGTGTCATTTCAAACCTGTATGGCTTTCTTCTTCTGTTGATCCCAAAAGAAGATATTTTGAGAAATGTCTCAGTGGTTTTTGCGTTCATACAACAGATGTCAATGGATGCCACTGTAGTTTAGTTTTACTAATGTTCCTCAAAACATCGTATTTTGTGTTCCTCAGAAGCAAAAAAGTCGGACAAATTTTGCGAGTAAACAATGGAAGGATTTTTATTTTGGGGTGAACTGTCCCTTTAACAGAGCACGCTAATGGGCGATTCAGGACACGCCCACCCGTGTGAAACACCTGTTGTCCCTCTTTATTCACCTTATTTCTCCTCTACTGCTTTATTAATGAGTGTATAATTTAATAATAGGCCCTTATGTAAGTTAGTGATGGGAGGTGGTAAGTCTGCTTGAATGCATTATTGAACAGGAGAAATGGTTTCTGCTGGGCCTGAGGGAAAGAGCTCCAGTTAGCAGCCCATGCTAGCAGTCTCCTGTGTTTTCCAGCTACAGATGAATTAGGAGCATTGAAGTCCATTAATTACGCAATGCTTTAATTACTTCTGTCCTGGGGAAGCTTTTGGGGGGTCTACGGCTGGCGACAGGTTGCCCATTAATGGAAGACATCGCCCAATTACTGTATTGTCCAGCCCTAATGAAGATTGGTGGTTTGTTTAAAATAAAAGACGTTTTTCTTCGCCCATTGAGTGGCACGTTAAAAATAGTTCTTTGGAAATAGGTTTCTCTCACTTTTGGATATTGTTTATTTTTCTTATACAAATTTGGATTCATTTATGCTCTCTCCTCCTCCTCTCTCTCTCTCTGTCTTTCTTTTAGGACTGAGTCTGTTGCTGAAAAGATGCTTACGAACTGGTTTACTTTTCTCCTGTACAAGTTCTTAAAAGTAAGTGTTCACAGTTTGCACACACGACAGTGTTTTCCACAGCCCTGAATCTACAGCTGAGTTTTTCTCGAGCTGAAGGTTTGTTGTCTAAATTGAATGCGATAAGATGATAAACCGGAGTGGCGTAAAATAATACAAATACAACAAAAATAAACAGCATCTCTTTTATTCGTCTTTCCTGACTTCTGCATCAGAGCCAACATCACCTCTGTCTCTCATTTCCGACTCCCTCACGTCTCATGTTCTTCACTTCGCTCTCCTCCTCCTCTGCCTCTCTCTCCATGACGGCACTCACAGATCATGATTGAGCAGCAGGACTCATCGCTCGCTCGTCCTCGCGCTCTCCGTCTCTCTCGCTCTCGCATTAGAGGCGCTCTACTTTTATTAGTTCAGTCACGCTGGGCTCGGCGTGCAGCGAGAGAATTTTAATCAACAGGAAACAGGAGTTCAGAACATTGTCTCTGTAGAGAATCACAGAAAATTTAAAAGAGTAAAAGAATATGGAAGCATGTGAGTGTCGTGCAAAAATGCAACAAAAAAATTGATCGCATTATTCAAGAAAATAGAACAAAGTTTTTAAAATGATCATTCGCTCAATAAAGAGAAATTTTATTTTTAATTTTGTTTTACTTTAGGCGACATTTAATATAGCGCACAAACCGCTAATTCGTTTTTTTTTTACACTCTTCATTTTAATTGTATGGAATCGAGTTGCGTAAAAATATTCTGCCTGAAGTTGTTGTGTTACACAGAAGGAATACAGTTAGCTTGAGCGTTAATAAATAAATAGATAGGTTTTATTTCTGAGCGAACTTTTCCTTCAAGACCAAAACAGCCAATTTAGACTGCGCATTTAAAGTCACTTTTAAGCTTTGACCATTTACAGGCCTCATTTGGCTCCTCTACTAGCTGACAAAAGTTCACAACCAAAAGATTTGCCATCAGTAATTGGCATTAGGAGAGGCAGTGCTGTTTTAACAGGATGAGAGTGTGGTGAGAGTTAGTGGAACCGACAAACTGTCGTCGCCGACGCACGGCTTGTACATATGAAGCCTCAGATACAGCCTCAAATTGACACGCATCCAAACCTTTCCAGAAATCTCACACGGAATACGATTTTATCAGCATTCCGACCGCAGTTGTTCGCTTTGAATCGGGTTTGCTCAAGGCTGTAGTGTGGAATAATTTATCAGCATCTGTGTATTTCAACAGGATATTTTTTCAGTACTGTTCATTAGCCCTACGGGTGGGTGAGGTCTGGACGTGCGGTCTGATCTCTCGCTCTATTTCTAGCTCTCTCGTTCAGTCTTTAATGAAGCCTGAGCGTGGGATGAGGTCTGGTCTCTCGGCCGCGCTGGCTGCAGAGGGATCTCTAAGAGTGATGAATTCACGCTCGCTCTCTCGTTAGCAGCTGTCAGCTTAATTAGCGCAGATGCTAACGAGATGCTAAAAGCATATGGTGGGGGGGTAGGTGGAGTAAAACAGGATGAAGAGATGGAGAAAAGCAGAGGAAACTGTTTTGTGTGGGTACGCGTGAGGCGGAGGAGGCGGCGGGTTTTCTCCTCTCCCAGAGTCCATCGTAATCACTGCAGTTTGGGGGTGGTGTATGTGCGTGGTTTAAATGATGACTCATCATGAATTGGCCTTCTGAAATTTTGTTCGATTTTGATTGTGGGTCAAAAATCAACAGCACACCAAAATATGTATAAAGCTAAAATGAATTCGTGTGCCTACACACTTGAGAAATTCCTGATAAAAACACACAAGACTGGGCATTTTGGGAGTGTGAGTGGAACCTGGAAAATTTAAAACCCGCCTCTCAGAGGCCCGACCCGCCTTCTTAGAGGCCGGACCCGACTCTCAGAGATCGACAGAGATCTACGCCAGAATGGTTGGCAGCAAATGTTGCTTGTGACACATAATCTCCATTGGAATCAATGGTATTGTATTGACTGAATCTAGCTAATAGCTAATGGAAGTTTAAACGTTTACATTTATGCGTTTGGCAAACGCTTTTTATCCAATGCGGCTTACAGTGCATTTAATCTATACATTTTGATAATTTCCCTGCGATTCGAACCCGCAACCTTTGCGCCGCTAACGCAGTGCGGCTGAAATAGTTGAAATCCAGCAAATTAAAGTTATATAAAGTTTTTAGGGAGCCATTAAAAGATGTTTATGCTATTGCAAAAAAAAAACGTATCGCACCTATCAGTACGTTTCTTTTTTTTAACACCTTTGCGCTCGTTTCACAAAGCGGTTTAAGTGCTTCCTCGCAATCGTTAACCTCCAGTATCGCTCTCTCTCTCCCCTGCGTTTAAACTGTTTGTCTTTTTCGAGAGGGGCTTTTGCAGGGTGTGAGAGGCTAATGGTTGTATTGATTGGCAAGTCCTTGTGATTATTCGAAGCGCCGCGCTATTACAGCTGCTTGTTTTTCACATCTGAAGTGGCAGTTTATCAGTAATCAAGTTTTGCTCGATATACATATATACCTGAAATGCATTTTATGTCTGCGTGTCGGCCCTGAAAGGAAAGAAGAGATATTGATTGCTTTGTCTGTTCGCTTTGTCTTTCAGTTTTCATGAGGTGAAAAACATCACATCATATATCTGCTGTGATGTGCGATACTGACAGACTGGGTGTGTTTCAATCTTTCTCTCCTTTTTGTCTTTCTGTTTCTCTCTCTCTTTCTCTGTCTCTCTGTTTCTCTCTCTACATCTCTCTTTCTTTCTGTCTCTCTCTGTCTCTCTGTTTCTCTCTACATCTCTCTTTCTCTGTCTCTCTCTACGTCCTCTTTCTTTCTGTCTCTCTGTCTCTGTTTCTCTCTCTACATCTCTCTTTCTTTCTCTGTTCCTGTTTCTCTCTCTCTCTCTTTCTCTGTCTCTCTCTCTCTCTCTACATCTCTTTCTTTCTGTCTTTGTCTCTCTCTCTCCCTCTCCCTCTTTCTCTTTCTCTCTCTCTACAGGAGTGTGCGGGTGAGCCTCTCTTCATGCTGTATTGTGCTATGAAGCAGCAGATGGAAAAAGGTCCCATAGACGCCATCACAGGAGAGGCGCGATACTCCCTCAGTGAAGACAAACTCATCCGACAGCAGATCGACTACAAGACGCTGGTCAGTGAAGTACACGACCTTTAGGATTAAGCAGACTGTTTTTGCGTTTGTACCTTTGAGGTTGTTTACTAAATAAATGAAAAAACTGGGCAGGAAATAGTGATTTTATTTTATTACCCAGCATTCTAGGTTGTAAGAACGTTTCCCTAACGTTTCCATTAGTAACACAAATGTTAAAAATATTATTTTGAATGTTTCAGGAACATTTGAGAACGTTAGCCAGTGTTCTGAGAACGTTCCCTGTGAGCCGGCTGTGTGAGAAGAATATGACTGCAGAGTGATACAACAGATATTAAACTAACAAACTAACTAGGACATCTGTTGCCTGGGACAACAGTCAATTATACAGATTCATTATCCAAAAACACTTTACTGTACCACAGAATGCTACATAATGAAGTGTTCCAGAGTTTCACTGTACCACAGAAATGACCAGAATCAAGTATTCCAGAGAGCCATGCGATGCCATTATTTTATTGGAATTTATATCATTAATGTCCTTTAAATCTGAACTGGATGGTTTTACACTCAGTTATTTGCTTCTACTGATAATAAATTATCTCAGGAATCATCTGGTTCAATTACTGTCTCCTGGCAGACGCTGCACTGCGTGAACCCGGAGAACGAGAACGGACCTGAGGTGACGGTCAAGTGCCTGAACTGTGACACCATCACCCAGGTGAAGGAGAAGCTCCTGGACGCGGTGTATAAAGGGAGTCCTTACTCACAGAGACCCAAAGCTGGAGACATGGACCTGGGTAAGATCTTCTGAAGATCATATGAGCGTTTGTGACCCATGTTGGCAAAGCGAGTCAGAATGTGCACAGGTTAATTACGAGCTACAGGTGAAACGTGAAGAATGTCAATTTGGGTCTAATTTGAAGTTTTCCCAAAAATGAGTTCATTAAGCCCTCGTCTGGTGATCCCAATGCGCTAAATAGCAATTAAACATCTAAAATCATCCTCATTTTTACATTTTCAGGGAGGTGTACCTTCCTAAATCTTTCCTTTATTTTAATAACCCAATAAAAATTCAAGGTGAATAATTATGTGTGTTTGGACGAAGCGATACAAGTGAATATTATTAATATTAAACGCTCTCGTAAAGAAACGCCTCCATGTTTAAAGCCGATACGTTTAGCCGCTACTACAAATGTGTAGCTTATCAGGAGCTTGATATAAATGCTTGCTGATGTCATCGCTGTGGGCACCAGAGGAACAGACGCTGGATCCTATCGTCAGAAGCAAGATTCTATTAGCTAGAGCACTTCCCAGTATGATTGTTATCTGCTTTAAATTGACTGATGCTATCTGATGTGCTGTGCAGATGTCATCTTGTGTCGGCTCTGCTTCGTGGCAGTTGTCTTTCAGAGTTTCAAAATAAACTACCGCTCCCCCCTCCACAGCAAACAAACATGAGCGCTGAGGTTGTTTTTTGGAATAGGTTACTTGTAAAAGGCTCGGAAAAGTCAAAGTTACAACCTTTCGTCAGATCCAGACGATTATGTTTCACATCTTGCTGGTCATCTCAAGCTTAGGTTTAGAACGAGGTGTGCTAGGTTCTGTGCTTTCAGTCAGATCAGGTGTGTGTGTGTGTGTGGTAATGTTCTTCACTATGTTATGTCCGAATGTCCCCACATGTGTAGTAATACCTTTTTAAGCGTGACCTTGTTTGACAATGACATTTTTAGGTCACTATAAGGAAATGAACTTGAAATCTAATACAGCAGAACATTTTCTGTAATGGTTAGGTTTAGGGTTAGCGTGGGGGATAGAATATACATGAAAACCCAATGTGTGTGTGTGTGTGTGTGCTCATCTCTTGTTTTGTCTCTCGCAGAGTGGCGTCAGGGGCGTCTGGCTCGAATCATTCTCCAGGATGAAGATGTCACGACTAAGATTGACAATGACTGGAAACGTCTGAACACGCTAGCTCACTATCAGGTGCGGACACTGTGCACATCTGAGCCGTGACACTAAATAACCCTAGTGTGGAGAATAGGGCTTAAGTGGTCTAATAGTTCAGGAGTGAGGCAGTGAACATAATGTCACTCATCTTCCTCAGGTAACAGATGGGTCTGTCATCGCCCTGGTGCCAAAACAAAACTCGGCGTACAACATCTCAAACTCCTCCACCTTCACCAAGTCCCTCAGCAGATACGGTGAGTGTCAGCTCCTCCCGTTTTGATGTTCTCCTCAGAAGTTCCACGTCTCCTGTCCTCAGAGATGTTCTTCAGAAGAAAGAGATCGTGTTTGCCGTATCAAACCCAACGATTTTGTTTACATGTCAAATCAGAGATCAACAATCGCTATTTTCCAAAAAAGACTCGAGCCGGTATCGTGTCCCCTTCTCTCGATTTCAAACAGCCGACGCGCTTGATGGCTTTCATATTTTCTTTCGGACGATTTTGTTTGGTTTTTCCGAGCACTTTTGCTGCGAATAAGAGGTGATGATTGTCGCGTCTCTCAGAACTATGTTTTGTTCCTTAACCAGGAAAGAAACAGCGGGATCAGAGAGAAAGGGCTTTTTAATGCGGTCTTTTCTCCTCAGGAGCGACGAGCCATGATTGTCGCAGAATTACATGCGATGAGGCCGTGGCTCTCTCGCGTCCATTATATTTCCCTTTGAGAGCACGCCTCATGTCTGCCAATACCGTGCGTGCCGAAACAGTGGACACACATTTGTATTGTCGTTCAGGTTCCGCTGGTTGCCATGGAAACGGCAGCATCGGGGCAGCGGCGGCTTGGATCTTGGCCGTTATCGCAGCGAGCGTTTACGTTTGTTTACATTTCCTTGGTAGGAGAGAACTTGCGGAGAAACCTTATGAGGAAACCTTTGAATCCATTGTTCCAAATCTGTTCACATGCTAATACAGGAAGTGAATTTATATCTTCAATACCACCAGGAAGCGTTTCTCCTCAGCCTCAGTAATATACATGCAGATAAGTGCAGTGGACAGATATGCATCTCTCTGCTCCATCCGAAATGAAGTTTGATTCTTGAACCATTATTAATGAACGGTGCCTTCACAGGCCTCCAGGAGAAAGCAGAGATGTGTTGTTATTGCTCCTACGGTGTTGTTCTGTTTTGTGTGCCTTTATTATTCCCATACCGCGCATTATATGCGATTTGTGTCACATTATCGGAAAAACACCAGTACAAGCCGTCGCATGTTGCAGCAAATGGCTAAACGCACCTACGCGGGTCCATGATTTTCTCGGCGCGGTGACACGTGGATAGATTTACACAGAAGTATGAATAACCCTTGTCGCATTACAGGCCACTTACACAGTACGTGTTGAAACGTGTCGCAGTGGCCTGGAGACATGCTGAACGCATTTTAATTTGACATGCTGTTTTAAAAACACAACAATCACGATGAGACGCCACACAGCAACCAAGTCAACTGTTTTTCAGTCCTCTCTCCCGCGCGACCACTCTGTCATTTAGAAACTTTCATTGTTGTTTACCGTTTACTTTTTATTGTTGTTTCTCTTGATGTTTTTCAATAAAAAATATCCGCTGCTAGGAGCCAAATTAAGCTTACAGTGGCTGTTTCTTTCGAGTGCGCCGGCCTGCCTGTTTGTGACTGATTAACTAGACCCTAGACGCGGGACTCTATCTCTCACACCCACTTGCCACTTAAGGATGGAGAAAACCTGAGGGAGTTTTTGATGGATTCCACAGATGCAGTATATTCATTGTAGTTTAGGGCATCCACAGGAAATGATCCTTACCCAGAATGCCTCATCCTCAGACTGATTACTGTGCTTAGCCATCCATTAGCCAGAGCTCAGCTACTCTGCGCTCCCATCTTTGATGTGTAACTCCTGGGTATTTAGCAGTCGACTGCTCATCAGATAGGAGAAAGCGTCTGCGCTGATTTATGACTGTTGATATGTCTGTTTCATGCTGTTTAGGTCTGCGTTTATTTTTTATTTATGAAGCCACAGGATCTGTGGGTTTAATAGCGCAGCATCCAGAGAGATAGCACAGTATGTGTTAAAATAACAGTGGTAAGCCGCGAGAGGTTGCGGGATACAGCAACATTACTACGGTTAAGGGTGTTCTGAGGTACATAATGAAGCCTCAAAGTGAGTGCCTCAAATCCTCTTGACCGTGGTAAAATGACTATAGCACACAACCTCAACTGGCTAATTGTTTTATAAACAGTGGCAATGCCTATACAATCAGACATAGCAATAATCTGAATAAATATGTTTTTCATCACGTAATATAGTTTTTCAGTCTGTGGTCTGTTTACAGTTACCAAGCATGACTCATCCAATCAGACTTTTCCAAGCATGTGTTATCCAATCAGAATTGTCAGAGCTGCCATTTGTAAAATGTTGGAAATCATACGTGATCCTCTTGTCAACAGAGAGCATGCTGAGGACGGCCAGCAGTCCGGATAGCCTGCGGTCCAGAACACCCATGATCACGCCTGATCTGGAGAGCGGCACCAAACTCTGGCACCTTGTCAAGAACCACGACCACGCGGACCAGCGGGAGGGCGACCGCGGAAGCAAGATGGTGTCAGAGATCTACCTGACACGACTGCTGGCCACTAAGGTCTGTTTGCAGAATGCTTTTACACAATAAAAACTACTATTAGTTACTAGCACAACTACTGTCATTAGCTAGCGCACATACATTCAAATTATCTTTTATTTTGTGTCAAGATTTTTTTGCCTCTAAAGTCTACGGCCACTTATGTTGTTGTTTTTGCCTCTAAACCTATTAAAGGTGAGGTACAAAATAACAGAAGCTAGCAATAGCAAGCTAGCATAAGAGCATAAGAGCATAAGACCCTGCCCTCCATTTAGAGGATGGACAATGCCACAAATGTCAAAACACATGAAGGTAATTAAATACATAGTTTAACTGGCAAGTAGGTTGTCATATTATTGCATATGGGATGAAATGATTGGATGAACTTTTTTATGGTCCTGCACCTATATTTTTAGATGAATATATAGACCACTCAGTGATTGCTATCAGGGTGTGAAGAGACTTTCAGTCAGCATAATAAAAATTATTTCTGGAACAAATTGCCTACCCTGCCTGTAAGATTCAGCCTTACAGTTTAATATTCCCACTATCTCCCTCCATTTTCCCCTTCCTTCTTTGTTACTTCCATCTGCTTCTCCATTCCTTCCTCCTTCCTCTCCTCCATAGCTTATTTCCTTGCCTCCTAATTGTAAGGAGAGGAAAAAATTGAAATCAGAATATGTGTACGAGCCTCTCGGGTGGTCAATTTTGATACATAATAAAAGAATGATAAATAAACGTAGGGCCGTGTGCAGGAGAACAGCAGGATACAGGTAATTTGTTGTGGATGGAGTGTTTCGTGGTGCGTGGTGACAGAGCACTGAATAGATGCCGGGAAACCTCGCAGACTCTGTCTGTCTGTCTCACACACACACACACCTGCACATCCCAATCAACACACTCCATTTTATCTGAGAGCCGCTGCTTGTTTTCCTCTCTCAGACGTGATGAATAATCCGACATCTCTGATTTAGATGTTTCAGAGCATTTAGCGGTTTTAGACCTTCAGTACAAGTGATGATTTTAAAGTAACCCTTCTGTTCAGTATTTAAGGGGTTTACGACTGATCTTAGTTCAGTTTCTGTAGTGAGAGGGTAATAGTATCTTCATATTTTTTGTTTATTTTTCTGTTTTTGTCGGACACTGTAAATGAATTGAGTTTCT
>JAZGTJ010007286.1:0-18751 GCA_036877575.1 Botia almorhae
AAATTGCTTTTGAATTCTTTTTCTGCAATAGTGTCTCTTTCCCTATCTCTATCTTTCTCTATCACTCTCAATCTCTTCATATCTGAAAGTATTTCATGAAGTGAGAGCACTCGTATAGTGCTGAGGGAAAAAACTTAGCCAGACAACAGCAGCGCCAGCACACTTCCATTCTACTTCATCAAATCAGCCCAAGAGTAAATTCAATCAAAACCCTTTGCCCTCTTTACCATAACTGCTACTGGTACTTAAAGGTGCTGTGAGCAGTTGTTGTAATGGAATAATAGAGGTGGAGTAAGGGGGGGGGGGTAAATAAATGTTTTCAAAGTATTGTGATACTGTTTCAATGTTCTCACTTTTACTATTCTTTACTACATTTTTGACATGAATGTTTTTGAAAAAAGGTTCAAGCACCATTCAGATCAAGATTTCCCCCCTATGGAATACCACACCTTCAAAGTTCCCTCTGCCTGACTGACATCTGTATTAGAGATATCTTGAGGAATCACACCTGTCTCTGTGGTAGTGCTGGGCTCTGTAAATAACAACAAAGGTCAGGAGAGCAGGCCACGCTTTCTGGCCATCAGAAACTGTATTTGTGAATCATTTTGCTTGTTTAGGTGTGATGACATGTCTTTAGAAGCTGGTGTTATGGAGGGTGGCTGTGTGCTTGTGTTTAACCCTTAACCTTAAGTGCACTTCGGTCTACATAAATTTGAGTCAAACATTGTTGGCAGGTCAACTATATGCGTGGTGGGTAATGTTTTGGTTACGCTGGTACCAGGGTCTGTCTGAATACGGGGTATGCACACTGTTTGTGCTGTTGGAATGTCAATTAGAGAGTGCATAACTGCACAGGAATGTGTTTAAATCATGACGCATAGTGCTGTACAGAGGCCGCTCTTGGACTTTCACGTCATGAGGTAAACAGCCAAGGTAGCAGAGACCAGACCATTTGTTCTGCATTAAGTCATCCAAGATACTTAAAATTTGCAATAAAATCTCAGGAATTGTTATTTTAGTCTCTGTCATTCATCTAGTGCAGTCATGAGTCCAATTTGTGTTTTACTATAAAACCAATTATATAATTTCCCTGCAAACAAGAGTTTTGGCAGTACACTGAAGTTACCAGAGGCTAAAACAATTGAACTTTGATATATCATGACACTAAATCATTACCATCTTTATTTGTTATGGTGTGTACATGGTATTCCAGGGTAATTAATAAAATACCATGGTATTATGATGGTACAGTGTCTAAAATACATTTTTTTTACCTTTATGTAAAAGACACAACATTTTTGTGGAAATAAAATTGTACTATAATTAATATTATGATAAAAGTCTATATATAGTTAAATATATTATAATTATTTTTTTGCTGTATAGTTGTTTAAGATTGTGGTATATTACAGCCTTGTGCTTATTATTTCTCTTTCATCTGTGTTGGACAGTTACAGCAAACTAATTTTGGGCATTTTGTAATTATATTGTTTTGTTGGCTGAACGATCAACATCAATGTACACAATAGTACAACCCATCAAATATTCTATATCTTTGTTTCTCACAGCCTTATTATTATTCACATGATGTTAAATCTGACTGATAATATGTTGCGGCTGGATAGCATGTCCTGATTATCTATTTACACAGAAGTTTATATAAGGTTGTGTGTATGCTTGTGACAGTAACGTTTTATATGTTAGCTTTAGGAATCAGCTGTTAATAGACTTACATTACTTTCTATCAGGAATACAATAAGAGCTGTTAAATATCAGCAGTCAGCGTTAAATGTTTTATGTGACTTTGAGAAATCTGTAGCACAGGCTGAGCTAAAATCCTGTTCTGAGACTTCACGCTCTTTCAGTACATCACATATGGCTATATTTACAGCGTTATTTTGAGAACACACCTTATTTACGACCATGGCATGTGCTGAACAGTATTGCTCTTATTGCAGGAAATGAGGGCCACAGGTAGTAACAAGATCCCTTTCCTGTGTTAAACAAACACACAATCACATGCAGAAAAATACTGTCATTTTGTGACATGCTCACTACTGTAAACATTATAAAATGCATATTTTTTTACAGCACATAATTTAAACCAGTAAATTTTGATGTATATTTCAGGTATCCAAACACAGTGTTAGATGTATATACTTGTTGCCTGTTTAGCTGCCTTTGAGCTACAAGAGTGCAGTTGGTGTGGTTATGTATCGAGGGAATGTGTTTTGCTGCAGGTCAGTGTTGTTTGTCAGTAATTGTGGATGAGTTTCTATCAGCATTTAGAGTTCAACCCTCACTAGGTTTACTGGCATACTGAGTTACTGATCTACATACAGACAGAAACTTTGACCCCGTACACAAGCAAACAAATGTTCCTTTCCTAAAGAGACCTTCACCCCAGGTTTTGTGATTAGTGGATTCATGTCACATGGGATGTTAGGATTCATTGAAAAGTTCACCCAAAATATAAAAACGTGTCAATATCTTGTTTTAAACATGTATGATTTATTTTTCCTCTGCAGAATAGAAAAGATGTTTAGTGACCTGCATCCTCAGTCACCATTCACATACATTGTATAGAACAAAGCTGCATTGACTGTGAATGGTGACTCAGGCTGTCAGTCCTAAACATCCTAAGTGTGTGTGAGAGAGAGTAAATAAGTAAATGAATGCTAAATTTTTTATATTGCGTGAAGTCTCTTAAGACTATACCTTGCTTATTGATCTCTTTTAAGCATGATAGCAGTTCTTGTTATGTGTACAGATCATGCTTCATGTACAAATGCTATTAGAAGGCTCAGGCAGCAGTGTGTCACAGCTAAAGTCGTTAAGCATTAAAATCTTTAAGCATTAAAAAGTTAAAGAGATGACAGTAATTTTTGGTTCAGAACATGGCATGCTGAGTTTGACATTCTCACACGTCTGCAAAATCATGCTCATACCAGTACAGAGCAGCAGTCGGGCTTCAGAAGTAAAATTCCAGTTCATTTCCTCCAAAGTGAAATAAACCTTTCAGAGCTTTGACAGTAAACAGAGTAAAACTTGACAATTCACAGAGATTTGTTATTTCATCTTATACATTTGAGACTCAATGGTATAAACCATTTAAAACAAATGTAATCCTGAGCAGGATTTCTTCTGAGCTCTGCAGTTGTGTTGTTACACACATTTAACAACCCGTTCCTCCATCTCCATTGCCTAACAGACACTTAAATTAGCTGTTTCATAAGGTCTGTCCTTCATCTCTGTCTCCCATTGACTGTGGAAGATAGACACAATCATCTTGATTTAAAACCTTAAATAACAAACATGTTTAATACAATCAAAGTAGCCCCAATGTTTCTCAGAGCTGATCAGGAAGTGAAAGATTTAATCTTTAAAAGATTTAATGCTTCACATACCAGATAATCTGGGATGAACATCAGATTTTCGGATCGGATCGATTTTTTTCCAAGGTTCTTGGATAGGGAAAATCTGGTGATTTGGGGTTCCATGAAACACCAAAGGTCAGTCATATGCATTTGTAGATCTTGCCACAGAAGGTAATGTGTGTGTATTTGGTTGGCCTACCGAATCAGTATGGCCATGTTTGAGATTTGTGGGTCATTGCCATCATTGTATGATTACAAAAGCCTGCAAGTATCTCGTGAATATGCTCTCTGTGCCAACACAGTGTTAGTAAACAAGTGACGTCTTTATCATAAGGTGCCAATCTTCATAGGTTCCATTACTAGTGATAGAAGACTCCCACTGGGGTAGGGGGCAATCCCACTGTTGTAAGATGGCAAAACAAGCCCTAAATTAGGCTGGGAATGAAAGCGAGGCAGCAGTGGTTTGGTCATTGTTCCACTTATAGCGCCAACATGCTGTGGCATTGCACTATGACATGCTTGTGATGTGCGCAGTGACGCATGCATAGTTTGGTGTCTGGGGAGTGACGCACATCGTCCTGCATTGAAAGCTGCCATTCACTTTTTACTTTCTGTGGGGTAACAATGGCACCAAGGCAGGGTTGGAACAGGAAGAACCCTGGGACCTTTGGTACCCGAATGGACGGCCCTTTGCTTTTAAACAATGAGACAGAGGCATTTCTGTCTCTCTAGATAGCTGCTGGGTGAAGAGCTCTGAAAGTAGCTGTATTGTGCCCCCACAAGCATAAGGTCAAACAAAGCCCGTTATCAAACGCATTGCCTGAATGCACCAGGGTCAAACCAGTCCACTGTACAACCTCACTGTCCATAAAACCAGAGGAGGTTAGAGAGGGTAATCTTAGGTGAAGGGCACATTGCAGGACAGTTAGGAAATGATGAGCAGCCTTTAGTATGCACTGAATGTGACCTGCTGATGCTCTTTGATACAGTTATATTTAGTATAGTTCCTATTCCTCAGAAGCTTTGAGAAGCTTTTTCTGATTGGAGCACTTTATCAGACCTGCTAAAATGTTTAGATATCAGATCTGTTTGTTTGTTGAATTTAGTTAAAAATCCTCCTAAATTTTAATAACAAAAAATGCTATTTCTAAAACTAAATTAGTCAGGAAAGAGTTGTGTTTTGGGATATTTTAGGACATTATGCTTCTGGTCATTCCATTACCATTAAAATCATACTGAAACAGGTTAAGCATGTGAGTAATTTAATTAGAAAGTGTTTCAGCTAATTAAATAAGTAGCTAATGCAGCTGTGTTGTGTACTACTATGTTTACTGGTCCGTATTTGCCAAAAGTACATTACATAATATGTTGAACCTTAAGCTATTCACAATTATATTGTGTTTTAAATGTTATTTTGGGGAAATGATTGAGAGGCTTGTAAATGTATATAAAAAGCCATGCACAGTAAAGGTTTATTTCTGTACACAGCACTGTTATGTAATAAGTGCTATGTAAGCACTTAATATTGACTGAGTTCATGGGTTAGTAATTTCTTTGTTCTTCTCTCTCACTACAGATTGAGGACTGTCCCGTCAGGCTCCTGTAGCGATGCCAGAACCACAACAGCCCTGCGCTACAACAAAGAGTTTTCTTTTGAATCCTGAATTTTATTTCTCAGTGTGCTGTCTTACAGCGGATCCACACGCTCTGTCTTGTATGAGTTCCGTGCTTCATTGTTACACATGTATCACAGCGTTTAATTTGCTGTATTATTACATGATTATCCATGAGACTGGTGTGCAGGTGCATGCTGTGTACAAGCATCACAAGTATGTACAAATTGTATTTATTTCCCATAACGATTTCAGGTGCAATTACAGATTTTTGTGTTTATGTTTACTGTGAGAAAGCATATATTGGTTTGGTACGGAGTGAAAATAAGTGTATGGCAGTAGTGGCTTTTTAAGAATGTCCTCGCTTTAAATTCCACGCACAATTCTGGGCCATAGGAACTTCCTCTTTATACTGTCATCACTGTTCAATGTGTACAAGTATCAGGTTAACCATGATGTTGTGTCCAGCTTACCCTGTGCTGGCTTTTGTTTATTGTGCCTTCTTGGTTTGTAGCACAGCCCAAACAGGCCTTTCATCTGTATTTCTAGAGAGATAGAAGAGCTAGGGTCTATTCTGGGACTTCCCAGGATGCCAGATGAAATCTGCAACAGTTGCTAAAAGGCCACCAGGACCAGCAGAGAGTTGGTGATTACATAATCCAAATATAAATTAGTTCTCTAGTTACTTTTTGGTACTGAACAACGCAAGTGTAATTTGAGCACTTATGCCACTCTGTGTGAAAGCAGCACAATTAGCAGATACAAAAAGCCCAATTCTGTATGTATAAAATAATATACATGCTGTTGATAAGATTAAGGGTCTGTTTTCCAATCAACTTAAACATTTAAAATGAGACTTTAGGGCTTTAGGATAGGATTTTACAAATGTCACCACATTTCATTTATATTTTATTCATGCATTAATTATATGTAATATTTTGTTAAAACCAATCTGCGGTTTTATGTAGTCTTTTATCTCTCAGTATTGTGTACTTGGTATGTTCCGTTTGATTAAGATATTTGAGAAATGGTATCGTTCATAGGCTGTTTAACCACAGCTCTCTCTGTGAGTTTTCTGTATTGAAAACAGATGAGAGAGAACAAAGTGATTTGCTGGTTGAATTGTGGTAAACAAACAGCCTTGTTTTTTATTTTCTTTTAATTGTCCATTTTATTGCAAGTTGTTTTGAAAAGCACAATCAAATGTGAAAGAAAAATATTGTATGGTACAATCTGCACCTGACAAAGGTATGAAAGTAAACTGTTTTAGTACATCTTAACTAGCACAGATTGGTTGTTACTGTCCAAAATGTTATTTTTGACCCAGATTGCCTCAATGTGATAAATTAGTTTGAAATCAGTAAGGGTATAGAATAGTCTGAAGAGCAGTGTTAGCTTAATATTTTTAACAGTACGACTGACGTTTAAGACTTACTGAAACAAAGTTTTGTCAAACAAAAGCTTTAAACCAGCCAATATTTTGTTATGATTTTCATTTAATTACCATCTTTATAAGTTTTAAATTTCAATTTGGAACTTGACTCAAGTCATTACATAGTACACATGTGCAGTGGCATTATTGTGTTTTAATAGTTTGCCTGATCTTTTTTGAAGCTTTATCCCCTTGCTTGTGTACTCCTGTAATTCATCAAACATCAGACTGTTGTTTTTGGTAAAGTCACGTTCTGTGTGCTACTGTTTGTTTGAAGTCCAAGCTGGTAAAGTTCAGGTTGGAGGTCAGAAACTTACAAGTCGGAAAGATACAAAAAGTTTTACTTTTTATGGCTGTATCTGTGTACATACTGATGCTTTCTTTAATTCCTGCAATTGATTGACATTTTCTTTTTCCTCTGGTGGAAAAGAGAAAGTGGCAGCAGGGAAGTTATTTGAGCATTGCTTAGTGTTTGAATCTTTTTGTTTTTGCTTTCAATAGAGCTATTGCAATAAAAAGAAGTTCCTGTAGCATTTGTACCTGTTCAGTTTGTTTTATACTTGGCACATATTTGTGAGTAATAAATGAGATGCATCACTTTTTGACCCTGTTTACACATCACTTAAAAATGTGATCAACAATGATCAAGCGGATCAGATGGTAATCCAATCAGAACGCTGCATGGTGACATATTCATGGTATTCATGGTGACATGGTGCATATTCTTGCTTAGATCTGTTTTCTCTGTAATATTTAAATTAGGTCTGGAACAATAACACATCAGAACACATTCCGAACAAACATGTTAGCACATGTGCTTTTGATATGTGTGTGGCAACATTCAGATACAGGTTACATTTAATTTGAAGTGTTAACTGTCCACTCACATTTAAAACTTTGATGTTTGCTTAAGAAAACAGATCCAGGGCAATAAAATGCATGTACCCTATTTCTTACCACTAGTACTTCAATGGGAACATGATGGACAAAATCTGGAATGTGAGTAGAGACTTTGCCACAGCTGTGTCCACCTGCACCTGTTCAACTGTATGCTGCATAGTTACTAAATCAAAACATTCACTTTTTAGTTTATTTGAAAGAGTGAAAACAGCAGGCCAAAGGACAATAAGGAGGAACTGTAAAAGTTCTTTACAGACAGCCAGTGAGGTACTGTTTAAAGTAGAGTAACTGGATAAAAACTGGGATAGTGTCTATTATAGAGGGTCTACCTAGAAAAAAAATATTTTGTTTTAACCAGTAAATTGTAAAATGAGTTTATCCCCAAAAAAGTGTTTTTGTGCTGCTTTTTGTGTTTTCTGTTTCACCTCAGGGACTTTGGTCTGTATCTGATAAATAATGTTCATGCGTCATCCGGTGCGCACAGACGGCCCTCAACACACATCTGAGCCCATGTATTCCACTTTGCACGTCTGTGTGCAGTGTCAGTAAGAAGCTTGGGGAAGTTAAAGAGGATAACTGGCTGTTGTAGCTGAACTTTTAGTGGTGGTCAACTGCTTTCCCAGAAACTCAGGGATTAGTTGCACGTGAGCATGTAGCAAAACAAACGTAGCATGATCTCATACCTGCTTTGTGCTTTACGCCTTTTACCCCCTCAACACTGGAAGTGGCATATTGATATTATTTGATGTGAAATATCAAGGATTGTAGCAAAAAAAGAAAGAGTATTAGAGGTATTGCCCAAAGCATTGTCTTTGGTAATGTAGCGAGGAGGAAGAGCTGAGGTTTCTTCTACAAGCTTGGCTCAGTTAGGATGTGTGTATGTGTATGAATGTGGGTTAGTGGCCTAGGGTTTAGACTATGTGGATCATGAACTCATTGACAATGGAGATCACAGAGCAATTAGGCATGCAACACTCAAGGGATGTAGTATTTGCTGCTAGCTGCTCGTGTTTCAAAACAGACATGAACAGGGCTTCCTTCTGAAAGCTTATTAAGGAAAAGGTTATTCTCTAAATCATGCAGACCATCTGATATGCCCTGCATGATTTTTTCTAGTACGAAGGGCAAATTACCTGGAAATACAACTAACTGTATAGGGCTGAGTATCCCTGATGTATCCCGTTCCCTGAATCATGCCATAGACACAAATAAACTTTGAGCCTACAGTTGTTCCTGACCTTAATACAACTTTTGACTACTTTCCCCATAGACATTTTATTTTGGGTAGAGATTTTTGTCAGTTTGAATATTAGCAATTACAAGCTGTTTGGTTTGGTCAGTGTGCACTTCTATGTTAAGTAGTTGATTACATTAGAGACAGTCATAGTTAGCGTTTTAGCTGAAACCCATGGTAGGTAAAAGACATTCCAAGCTATTTATCTAGATACACTCCAGGCAAATAATAAACTTGTGGGACATTAAGAACCATTAAGAACCAATGTTTTGCTTCTTCTAGGAATTACACAGGTAGGTGTTATTAAAAGTTTGGATTAGCCATAGCCCCTTGCTCCTAAAATGAAGACCTGTATCCCAGTGGCAAATGGATACCTGTCATTTGCTCAAGTGTATTGAGAGTTTAGCAGTTGCCAAATATCAACAACTGATTTTCCAACTGGATCCTAAATTGACTGTTTCAGTTTTAGTAACCTCTCCAAAGATTAGAGCCATTAACCAATCTGTCCTTGGTAACAGGTTTGAATATATGAGAGACCTTTGACTCCATCCTTTGAAATATGTTGAGACAACAGCTTTCTGTTATTGTACACACATCCCAAACAAATCAAGTTAAAAACCTGTGGAATCTATATCAATTTGAGTGAAAATGGTTATAAATTTAGACAACAGTTATGGAACACAAAGTAGTGAAATGTAGACAGGGTAAAAGAAATGTAGTTTTGCTCAACATGTACAGTTCTCACTACCTCTTAAAACATCCTGTTTTATGCAACCTTAGTACTCCCCCTAGTAGTCAATAATCATAAGCTTTTCCACACAGAAATACTTTTTCTGATATATCTTTTACCTTTGGAAAAATAACCATAATTCCAAATTAACAACCTTGCACAGACAACGTTTCTTTATTTCAGCCATTTCTAACAACTTAGACTAACTAACAACTGAATACTACTAATAAACAGTTTTGGAATACATATTTTAGCACCCCATGATGACTTTGAAAACATATTCACTCTTATTAAGATAAACAATTGTCTGTCAGCAAATATAATATACATTACACAGAGAAGAACCAATGAAAGCTTTACAAATTAATAACATTAGTGTTCAATGGGTTTTCACATTTTCCTTCTTGGTTAAATCAGAATAGAGGAGAGATTAATAAAACCATGAAATGTCTTTGACCTGTAGTTCTACACATGTCCATGATCTTATGAAAATGGATATGCTGCTAAGAATATGCAAAACAAACAAATCAACTACTGACTGAAAAAATGCCTCCTCCAAATCAAGTTTCTGGATATATATATACTTTTATATATATTATGTATGTGTGCTGTTTCTTTGTACAAATGTCAGTATAACTGAACATGTGACCTAACAGTAAATAAAACTGTGAGTGAGAATATTGACTAAAAACCCACAAATTCATTATAAAGAACCATTTTGTTTCATACTAAGATGTTTTACACAATATACACATTTTATTACATACAAAAGAGAACATTACTAAAACCTGGTACAGCAGTGTTAGTACCACCAAAAACATGGGGTGATGGGAAGGGGGAAATGACTGTCCTGCTAATGTAATGCTTCAGTGCATTTAGTCTCTTTGATATTCAAAGTGCCGATTTGGTAAGATGGAGACAATTCCACTCATAAGTACTAGAGTGAGAGAGCGCTTCTCCTCAAAATGTACCACTTATGTATCATCAAAACTCTTGTAGGAAAATATTTTAGGAAAAGAATATAAAATCTTAAAGGACAAAATTACAGAAACAATTCTAATGCACGTTGTGTCATTAACTGCCATGGCACTTTGCTGAATCTGCATGTTTTTTGAGGTTACTTCTTTTCAAGAAATAATAATGAAAGACTAATAAATGTATTCTTTTAGTTCCTTTGCTGTGTTGCACAGCAGCACCATAGAGTTGAACTTGAAAATACTGCACCAGTGGAATTCCACTGTTATCAGTGAGACAGCTGCAGCGGCTGCAGATGATGGCTGATCCTCCACAACAGACTGCACATATATCACTATGTTACGTCCTCTTCATACACACAATACAGCGGCTTACTCTGGTCTGCAGGTTTCCAGCTTTGAGTGTTTCTGACTGTGGCTTTCTTTTGGAACAAAGACAGAACATGATTAGGGTCTATCAACTGCAAGCGTAAGCAGCTGTAAGCAATAAGCATTTAGCACTTTTACAGTGCAGTGTCATTAATGTGCATACTGCACTTACCTAAACATTTCATTCTTATCCACAGTGGCCAGCCAGAAGCTGTATGAGTTGCCATAATAATTGCAGGTGCCTCGTCCGTGGCACTCAATGAATGGAGCAGAGCGGAACTCCTCCAGACAGGAGCCAGGAGAAGCAAGAGCCTGACCAGAGCCCTCAGCACCAGCGCTGGTGTGCTGTCACACACACACACACACACAGAATGCTATGTAATATACTGATAAGGATTCTGATAATTGCGTTTATTGGTTGTTATCCTTGTACTGAAACAGTGTTTAACATTGTTTATTTTGAAAGCTGCAATCTTTAACTTTTGCCTCTCTATCACCATCTTTGTTTGAAACCAAAAATTGCTATTTACCTGCAGAGTTATTTTCTTAACATGGATGAAGTTTAAATTGTAAACAACTGGTGTATGAACAATTTACAGATGCTCCACCATATGGTAGCCAATACAGTAGCTGAAACTACCTTTGTACAGATGTTATGTATGCATAAGCCAAAGCAACATTTGCTGGAAAATTGGACTTGACAGCTCAAATTATAAAATCATTATTTTTTTGCTAATTTTTAACCAAAAACGTTATGGATTGCAGCTTTAACATCATGGATGCTATTACAATTTTTATGGATTTACAATCATCATGTAAGTTTTTTGTGTTGTTGAATTATTTTTGGATGGGTGAAGTATGTAAACAGTTGCACAAATTCACCTCTATCCGGTCTTGTTATATAGATATGCACATACATTTGACTCTCAAATCTTATCTGCACAAACTGCCAAACCCAACAATTACACATATTTTCATTCCCCAAAAAGTGACTATATGTATTTACTACAAAAAAGGTGGGACTTGTAGTGATTGCTTATTTTAAATCAATTGACAGGCCTAACTGTAAGTGAACTGTAACTAAGAGATAATCTTAAGGCAGAGTGTTTATGTAACCCACCATCATGAAAGAGTAGCCAATCCAGAGGGTCTCCCAGTTCTGTGGGCAGGATGGCACCTGAATGGTCTGGCTGTGTATAGCAATCACTACGGCTGGGGCTTCACACACAGAACATCTACAAATACACACACAAAACATGCATTATGCGCAATGGACTATGATTATTATACATTGCATAAGCTATTGGATACCAGCCTTACTCTGCGAACAGATTCCTGCCTTACACATAAAATGCTACAGCATCTGTTAATGTGACTCTTACCTACTGATGAAAGGTTTGATGCTGTCTCCAGTGATGGGTGCCATGCTCGTGGGCATGGGCTCTGGTGTGGACAGCCAATAGGAGTAGTCATTGCGGGAAGCAAAGTTGCAAACATTGTTGATGTTGCAGAACATGAAAGGCATGGTGCTGAAACGACGTAAGCAACTACCAGCAGTACCTGTAAAAATTGAATATTAATGATCTAAAATAGAAAATAATACCCTTTACAGTGGCAGCATAAAGTATTTAAACACTTGAGAACTGAAACACTGAAAAATGTACGAATGCTTTAAAAATATTAATAATTAACAAAATTTCAAGCTAAGTAATACTTTAAATTTTCAAACTTTTTATGAAATATACAAAATTTTAAAATATTTTATTTAAGGCCTTTAGCTTTAGACAATAAGTACAGATTGGTTATTTAGAAAATATGATGTTTAAAATGAAGTAAAAATTAGTGAATCGATTTTTTTCCTAAAAATGACCTTGGGACCTAACTTAAGGTGCGTTCACACCGGACGCGAATAAAGCGGCACGGGCGAGTGATTTACACGTTAAGCCAATGCAAAGACGCGAATAGCCATCCTGTGGCACGAAACCTGCAAATGCGGCGGTGCGAAATGCGTGAGTTAAAAAATCTGAACTTTGGCGAAATTTAAGCATGGTTTAAGTGTCCAAGTACCTTTTGGGTCCACCATATGAGCTCTGCATATATGTGCATGTGATGTATTTGCTCTCCAGTGTGCAACCTTGGTGCTACTCACCCAGGTCCTGTCCATGAGCCCTTTCGTTGCCTTGCACATAGAGTAAAGAGTAGCCATCATAGATAAGGTTTGTGCCTGGAGCACACAATGGCACTTCTGTTGTCTGGCTGTGGCGTGTGATCAGAAAACCGTGTGCTGAAGGTGCTGGTACTGAGGAGCCTGGAAGACCCGGAGGACCATCTGGACCAGGAGGGCCGGGGTAACCACGTGGACCTGTAAATGATTACATTACTATGACTGTGAGGCTAACACATGAAGGTGCTGGTTAAAGCAAAAAACGCTTCATTGTTCTGCTGTTTTCTGCCTTATTATAGATCTTAAGCAATTTTTTAAAGGTGGAATAGGTTAACTGCTAGTATATCAGACACGGGGCCAACAATATCAAGTATGGTTCACAAAACAGGTCTCTGTCTTTAAATTTTAATAAAGTTCTAACTTTACCCTGTTGTCCAGGTGGTCCTACATCTCCCTTCCTTCCAGGTGGACCGCTAAATCCTGAAGGTCCCATAGGACCTGGATCTCCAGGGCTGCCAGGTGAACCTAAAGGATGAAATGACAAAAGACAATATGAGAAGGTTACTTCTCAAAACTAAGCACTATAGTCTTGACCAAACTTTTTTGACCCTTTCATCCATAAGTTTTAAATTCCATGACTAACCCCCCCAGCTTGAGTTATTACTGCGCAAGCTGAAAGCTGAGCACAGATAACACTAAATACACTAGAATATGTGTTAGTAGAACAATGTGTTAGTTAGAATAATCTATGCCAATAGTAGCTGGCAGTATTTGCACGGCTAAAATATAAAACAATCCACTGTAATGTTGCAGCCTACGTTCTATAGGAGAATGTTAAGCTGTGGATGTCAGCATTAACCATCAATGACAACTGTACTAAACATTAACCACTAACCTGGAAGACCCTGCAATCCCAGGGATCCTGGTGGGCCTTTGATTCCTGTGAGACCTGGAGGTCCAGGAGGACCACGCTCCCCCTTCAAAACAATAGGCGCTGGAGCTATACCTGGATCCCCTGGAGGTCCTATGATCAACAGAGGGAAGAGAAATATTAAAAGATGTATTTTTATTAGATGTGTAAAGACCACAGAAAGTATCACGTTAAAGTTTCATAATTGCATACCTGGAATTCCAACTTCACCGGGGCCCCCAGGAGAGCCAGCACGACCAGGTGCACCAGGCAGTCCTTTGGATCCTACAAAACACAAAAGATGTGCACAAGACATTCTTTTCAATGAATCTATAAAACAAAGAATTAACTCTAGTTAAAAGTGTTAACCCAAAAATAACAATTCTGTCATGATAAGGGAGGGATATTATCTGTAAATAATGACAAGCATACAGGTTTGGTGAGGTAAATAAATAATGACATAATTTAAATTTTTTGGGTGAACTACTCCTTACAATGGATAGTTAAAGAAGGTTAACTGACCTGGGAATCCAGGAACACCTTGAGGTCCAATATCTCCTTTAAACCCGCTAGGTCCTGGAGGGCCTGGATTACCCTTGTCAAAAACAAAACCAATTAATTATCTATTCAATTGAATAAGTGAGGCATAATGTACGCTTAATCAGTCATTATGATCATTTGACTGTACATCATCCCACAAATCAACCCAAATATTTATGAGTTTAAAACACTAACCACTACAGCCCGTGGAATATGGTTTTTATGACTGCAAAACTACTCCAAAGTACATAGACTCCCTTAAATCTTTGAACAAAGTCTTACTGGAAAGCCAGGGGAACCATTATCTCCTTTCTGTCCAGGTGCACCAGGTGTCCCAGGGAGGCCAGGCAAGCCCTTCTCCCCCTTCACTCCTCCACTGCCCGGAGGCCCACGGGGACCTTCTGGACCAGGAGGACCTTCATTTTCGGAGAACATAAATCAGTTAGGACTCTGTTTTCCATACATTTTATATAATGCAAGCATTGTCAAAATCATTAAAACCAGCAATGACATCTGCATTTGTGTGTATGATTCTCATGTGTATTGTATGTTGTTGTGTATAGCACTGAGGTATGTTTCATGTTTCTCGGATTTTCTGGATAGAAGAGAGTACAAAAGATGTGTAACTATATTTCTTGAAAATGCCAGAAGGGAAGTCAAAAATGAAATGACACTATAACTAATCCCACCCCCGACTCTATATCTAAAAACAAACAGAAGTGCAAAGCATGACATGAGTGAGGATCAAACCAAGCATCTAACCTGCAGGACCTAAAGCAGGGTCAAAGGGGAACAGGTTCCAAAAGTCCAATAAAAGGAAAGGTAAGGAACAAAATTGCATGTTTAAATGAAGAGCATAGCATAACCTACTTATATAACAGATTACAACAGCTTTACGAATGCATTACCCAACAAAAAGCTTGACATTTAAAACACTGATCACTTGTATGTGCATATATGTTTTACGATTCAGATTCTATATTCTATATATTTCATGTATAATTGCAATGAAAAACAGAGTTAGAGGAATATAGTAGTTAGGAATATAGTAGTCATATAGAAAATTCGAGCTCTAGATTTGGAGAAGCCTGACCTGCAGGGCCTGCAAAGATCCCATGTCATCAGGAGAAGCAGAGCCATGATGCACCAAACAGAAAACAAGTCATACCCGGTATATTACGGTAAAATAAGCCTTCCAGAAACTAGACAAAATGGGCCACCACTTTATTGTTGACTTCAAAATCTACCATATTGCATCTATAAACTAATATCTAAACCACTTACACCAAAAGTTATGTGCTAGCAATGCTAGCAGAATTTGTAGTGTGTGCTTCGTTTTTATTTGCTCATTTTTAAAAGCCCATTTTAAATAGTTTTGTGCTGGCTGTTAATTAGTTAACAATCAGCTTATTGCTCATGCAATGGTTCAGACAGGTACTGTGAACACAAAAGTCGATTGTCAGGTGATCCTTATAACCACTGACTCTGGTAACAGACTCAGATAACCTACGAAACCTACAGATTCCATTGCTGAACAGAAAGAAAGGTGTGGATGTAAAGACACAAACTACACCAAAGACAGATAAACAGGTAAAGGTGAGTGAGAAACGCAGACACTGTGTGTAATACTCATAGGAAAGCCCAGACTGACTCTGCAGACTTTTCCCTTCACTTTCAAAAAGGCCTGAAACAGTAAAATGTATAAAAAAAGCTGAGCGAATTTACAGTCTAATTGGTAGCACAACGCATTTAATAAACAAACACCCAAAGAGGCGGGGCATGTGTATGACACATGAATAATAAGCATTCAGATTCTGTGCAGTCTGGAGCTTTCCGCTGAGTTGAAATTGTTTGTGGTCCTTTGCACAAAACATGCAATTTTTTTCTCTTTAACACAACAAATCAACACTTATGCACTAATCTGAACACACATAATTAACGAAAGGAGTAACGTGAACAGAAGATCATTTGTAGTGAATGAAATACAAACAATGTGTCTCGTGCTTCTTGATTTAAAAGCGAGTGTGTTTGTGTGAAGTGATAGTGATAATAGTGATTATTGTGACAATCACAATCACTTGTGCAACATCTCATGCAAATCAGTCCAACAAACAAAGATGTTCTCCTTAAAGCCAGTATGCCCTCTGTCTCACACTTAAAGTGTTAATGCGTTCCAATGACTTATTAAAACATCATATACAATTGTATAATCACAGTTGTATAATGTTTGACAAATGCACTACTCTTCATGCAGGATTACTTAAATTGTTTATTTTTAAATTTGCTTTAGGGATCCAACTTATAAAATGAATATAATGAACATAAATGCAAATATCAGCTTGATATTATTACTTTGACCTATGTCGTAAAATCCAGAGGGCAGGGCTGGCCATAAGGATGAGGTCTTTAACTTACCGGTTCTTCCAGGGGGACCAGGCTGCCCTTGGTTACCTTTAGGCCCCTGCAAGCTCGGACCTGGAGGGCCAGGTGGTCCCACAGGACCAGATTGGCCAGGCAACCCAGGAAATCCTGGGTCACCCTTTGGACCCGGAAAACCAGGACTACCAGGAAGACCAGGAGAACCAGGGTCTCCTTTAGACCCTATGACACAAGAAAAATAGTACAGGCATCTGTAATTACACTGAAGTACAATGCAATGAGTAGACTAATAGCATTTTTCAGGTGTTGAAACAGATTAAAGAAAACTCTCAGTGCTTTACCTGGTATCCCTGGCAATCCAGGTGGGCCTGGGCCACCGAGGCCTGAAGCACCTGGGTAAAGAATTGAAATGAAATTATTTTATGTACATATGTTACACTACATACATAAAATGATAATATATATATATGTATATTGTTTATAAATATATATATATATATATGATTGATATTAAATAAATATATATAATCTCTTTCTTGAGCTTCTCTCCCTTTTACTCTACATTCAGTATGTTACATAAAGTACGTATGGTTGTTACAAAGCATATTTCACAGTTGAAAGAAGAAGTGACCGACCTGGTTCACCCTTTTGTCCTGCTGGTCCCGGAATACCATCACGACCTGCCAGACCTTTATCACCAGTGATGCCGGATAACCCAGGTTGCCCAGGGTCTCCTGGCTTACCAGGTGCTCCACTAAGGCCAGGGGGACCTGGAGATCCATCTGCCCCTTTGGGTCCAGAAATGCCAGGTGCACCTTGGATTCCTGGGAGTCCTGGTTCACCCTTTAATCCGGGATTTCCAGTCAACCCTGGAGGTCCAGAAAGACCAGACTGGCCTTTTAGCCCAGGGGTTCCAGGAAATCCTGGACTGCCTGGTTCACCCTGGGAATTTTATAGCAAACCTCTTTTTAAGACAGTATTTTAAGCTTAGTTTATCACTAGTCACATACATCTAGCAACACATCTACAACCATCTATGATATATGCGGTACACTATTAAAATAATACATTAAATCACTGTCAGTGTACAGACAGGAAACAACTTGTTCTTACTTTTGGCCCAGGACCTCCTGGTATTCCATATCCTGGTGAGCCAGCATCACCTTTGAGTCCTGGTAAGCCGGGTGCACCTGGTGTTCCAGGCTGGCCACTTCGGCCAGGTTGACCAGGGTTTCCTTTCACTCCAGGAACTCCTATATTAAAAAGAATAACTCTCAGTCTAGCTTTAAGGTTTCAGACACTCAGTGACATGACAAGGGTATTTTGTTTAGAGCTTGTGGAAATGAGGGGCTGACCTGGTAACCCCATCTCCCCCATGCTACCCTTCAGTCCTGGGGCTCCCAGGGCCCCTGGATTTCCTGGTAGACCAGGATCCCCTTTAGGGCCTAAACATAATAACAACAATGAATTATTGGTCAACAGAAACATAATAAATCCAAATACTTGTCTATATACTTTACACTACATGACTAAGGATGTGGGTCTGGCAAAAGACAAACTTGAACAAACTATCTTTTTGTATGCATATTCCAGTCATACTCCTGCTTTACCTGGAGGTCCTGGTAGTCCTGGCCTTCCATCTTGCCCAGGGAAACCAGGGTCTCCAGGGACACCAGCAATACCCTTTGATCCTGGTGGTCCACTTAAACCTGTATGACAAAGAGAATCATAGTATCCAAGGTACAGTATATGCAGAAACTGTAAAATTTATTTTTGCTAAATAAAAGATCTGTTGCCATTATTTGATGCCACTGTCATAGTTATCTATTAAAAGTAGCAAAGATGCACTCTAGCAATCCAATCCAATTGTCTTACGATATTATTATTATATTATTTTTACATATTAAAATTATATGATTCATAATATATATATTATAAGTATTATATATAATTCATATAATTGCCAATGTTGCTGGATCATTTCCATTCCTTGGGATAAAACTTGATATGTGCAAGATATGATAAGTACATATTCGCAAAAATATTATAAATATTTGTTTATTATTTTATTATTTCGATTATTAATTTTTAATGATGTATTTGACTATTTTATTTTATTATTATTATTT